>JAWDJV010000243.1:0-25785 GCA_033119285.1 Teratosphaeriaceae sp. CCFEE 6253
GGTGAGGCGGGGGGTGCGGGGGTGGGAGGCCGCGGTTGCGGGGACGGAGGCCGCGGTGCGGAGGGCAGCGCGGGGGGGGAGGCGGTGAGGGAGGGAGGGAGTGCGGGGGAGGTGCGGTAGTGCGGTGGGGGGCGTGCGGCTGTTGTGATTTCTGCGAGGGGCAAAAGCACGAGGAAAAGTCCTGGGCGGCCGGATGTCACTGCGGGCAAGTCGGTGGGGACGGCGGGTATATCAGAGCCAGCACTGAGATGTGTATCAGAGGTTGCTGCGGTCGCGAGCTGCTGCCACTCCTGGCAAAGTGGCTTGGCGGCTGAATGGTGGGTTGAGCTCAGGCCGCGGCGAGTGCCACATAGCAAGGATTGTCTTCCACGGGCGCGACCAACCGGCGTCTCTCGAAGAGACGTCAAGCTGCGAGAGCGGAAGTCCGAGAGGGGCGGTGCATGTGGCCTCACTCCCGGTGCTCTCCGATGCAAGTGAAGCAGGGTGCCCAGGCCACGAGGCTGGTCGCTGGTCGGCGAGCCCGACGAACTCTCCACGTAACCCCCGTCCGGCGCTCGCGATGCCGCTCCGCGAGCGCGAGGCGCGCTGTACAACCCCGGCTACCTAGCCCCCCACCCCATCGCCCTCAATGCGTCATGACCTGCCGCACCGTCCCGCGATGCCACCCCGCCAACCACGTCCCGGCGTAAAACCGGCGGATCCGCCGCCCGAAGACCATGAAGACGCCGACGAACACGTTATTCGCCACCAGCACGCCGACGAAGACGCCGGCGATGATGGTCGCGTACCCCCGCTGGACGACCCACTCGAGGACGTAGATGCCGAAGGCGAAGGAGATGAGCTGCTTGCCGACGCACATGGCGATCAGCATCTCGGAGGTGTTGGCCGTGTAGGAGTCGACGGCGTAGGCGAGGGTGAAGGTGAAGAAGCTGCGCCGCGTCGATCCGTTAGCCATCGCAGTAATCGTTACATCTAGCCATTGCTGGGGGGAGCGGGGCAGGTCAGGGGGGGGGGCGCGTACAAGTAGGAGCCCCAGTCGCACATGGCGACGCCGGCGAAGTAGCCGATCCAGTGCAGGTCGTGCTGCGCGGTGAGGCCGTAGACGATGAGGCCCGCGGGCGCGATGATGGCCGCGGGGATCAGCACGCCGAGGCGCATCTCGGCCTCGCGGACGCCGCCGTTGCGCTTGGTCAGGTGGGCGGCGAGGCGGTCGGAGGTCCAGGTCTGGGACGCAATTGGTGGCAGAGGTCAGCGGGTATCCTGCGGTTCACTTGTGTGTGTTCAGTCCTTACCAGCGGCACTGCCAAGCCGTAGCCGATCAGATTACCGAGAGCGATCAAGCCGGCATTCTCCTGCTTCCAATTGTACAGCGCCGAGTTGCTGAGGAAGGAGTAGAGGGAGCAGATGACGAGGATCATGTGCTTCTTCCAGCCCGGCCACTGCAGCGGGTCGTTGGGGTCCTCGGCGGGGACGGGGAAGAGGGCCTGGCCGTAGGCGGTGTCGTCGCCCTCGGCGGCGCGCAGGTCGACGGTGCCGGGGATGTCTCCCTCGTGCGCGTGCCTGTGGGAGGGTCAGTACGGGTCCGTCCGCGCGCTCCGCATCACTGCTCTCATTCGACTCACGAGTGCACCAGGTGAGGTGGCGCCATCGCGTCTACCGGCGACAGCGGTGCCGCAGGGTGAATGAAGGGGAGGTCGGGAGGTGGATCAGATGGGCAGTGACGATGGAGGCAGAGACATGGACATCTCTACCTATATTCCACCAGTCTACAGTACTTTACCCAGGCCATTCATCAACTGCCGCGCCGCACCCACGCACGGGCAGACACGTCCAGTAGTGCTGAATCATGATGCCCGCCGCCATCGCGCCCGATCGGCGGGGCTTCTCACACGAATGCATCCAGCGCATGGCTTTCGCTGTGCGCCGACACTGGCGCCACCCGCCGTGCCCCGCCATGCCCCGGTCCCCGTGGGGAGCGAGTGAGATGAGGAGGAGAAGTGGGTCCGCTCGCTGGCCCTGGTCAAGACGGCAGTTCGTCGACTGCAGATTGCCTGGCTTAGGCGAGAGGCATCACGTGGCGGCAGCCCAGGCCTTCAAAGCGTCGACGTGCGCATACGGTCGAGATTCGCGAACACCTCATTCAGATGGGGCGTCGGCGGACGGGGTTCACCGTACGGTCCAATCTCATGAGGATCGCTACACGCGGCCATGTGTCCGAAGCACTTTCTCAACGTCCACTTCGTTACAATGGGCCCTCCCACCCCCCGTGTACCACTGCCCCGGGCCTGATCGAATGCCACACTTGAGCTGGCGCTGATAAAAAAGTGCACATCCGCCGACAGCGAGGCTCGCTTCGATGGCTGAGTATGTCCCGAGACTCACCGAATGATCGAGTGGCCCAGGACGTCGCGACAGCCAAGCAGCAAGAGGCGAAGCAACGGCAGCCCGAGAGTCTGGATGTGAATGTGCCCTGAGCGCCTCCGATTCGTGGCTTGCACCAGTCGCCAACCTACCATCGTGGCGCCAGGTCCGTCTCAGGATGGACGACCTTCTTGGGTGCTTTGCGATCGCCCCTCCAGACCCTACCCGCCCACTCAAGCAACCCGTAGACCAGACCCTCTCTCTCACACCGCTGCCTGAAGCGGACTATCACTCTGCAGCTGCAGGGCAGGCGCCTGCACCCTCACCTCCAGTTCCTCCAACACTCCTCTCATCCCCCTCAGCTTCGCCCCTAGCCTCCACCCCCGCTTCCCAATCTCCCTCAAACTCAGCTCCGGGCCCACTCCATCACCCTCCGCCAACTCCTCGACGATCCTCCGCACCTCCTCAATCTCCCCGCCGGCGTTCTCCCGCCGGACCTCCATCTCCACCAGCACGCGCGGCTGCGCGCTCATCGCTGGGTCATCGGACAGGAGCGCATCCAGCATCTCGACGATGGCGCCGCATTCCGCCGCGGCGTGCTGGCACGCGAGGTGGATCTCGAGCGCGGCGTCCGCGAGCGCGAGGCCGAGGGTGGTAGTGGTGAGGGGCCAGTCGTCGGTGAAGCAGTCAATAGTGTCGAGTTCGTGGATGGTGTTCGCGCAGGTGACTTTGGCTTGCATCAAGGTGCGGAGAACCATGTTGTGTGGTGAGGTTGCGGCGTCTGCGGTAGGGATCATCGCGGGCAGCGGCTGCACAGTTGCGGGCCAGATTGGCGTGAGAGTACTGTCGGCTGTCAGTTGGTGGGTGTGGTGGGTATTGGGGGTGTCGAGACTGACCTTACCGGGAGTGCGGCGGCTGTCCGTGCGAGCAGGACGCGGTGTTTGCTCACGCACCGATGCGGTGGTGAGACAGACATGCATCAAAGAGCGTGCTTGCGGAGCTTGGCGCGAGTGAAGTGACGTTCAACGTCGTTGCGACGTTCTGTGACTTGGGGTATCCAGACTGGGCAGCCGAAGACCCTCATGTCATCCTCCAACACGTCACTCGTCCTGCCGCGAGAACAGCAGCTCCGGGTCCGGGTCGTCCTCGCTGTCCGAAGCTTGTCTCCGCGGTGGTCGCGCAGTCTCGAAGCTGCGGTCCAGCTCGTGTATCTCGTCGCCCCCATTTGACACACTCGATGCCGAGCTGCCATTGGGCGGCTCCGTGGGGTCAACCAAGTCCCTCGATCCGTCTTCATTGGAGGTGATACCCAAGACATTCTCCAATATCTGCCTGCCTTGACGCAACGCGTCCGCTTCGGCGCCGATGGCCGCAATGAGGAGCTTCCAATCGTTGGCCTCCGCGAGCTTCAATTGGCTGTCCAAGTGCCCTTGGACATCTCCCAGTTGTCCCAGCAGCTTCTGCAGCTGTCCCTCGTTGCTGCTAGATGGTGATGCTTCCTCGTCCCATGGCGACTGCGCGCTTGACAGGCTCGTCATGCTCGCGCGCATGCATCTCTCGAAGTCTGTGACGCGCGATATCACGTCCTTCCAGACTGCTGCCCCTGCCTCCAAAGCCCCTTGCTCATGCTCGATCCCTTCGCGCTGCTTGAGCACAACGTCTCGGTCCGTCGTGTACTGCTCCCGCGCCATGCCTAGCGTTCTGCGCTTGGACGGTAGCCGCCACAAAGACTTCCCGCCGTCCTGGGATGGCGGTCCGGTATCGCTGGGTGCGGGCTGCGATGCCAGGAACTTCCGCACGTCCTCTTCCAGCAGGCTCAGCGACGACGTGTATGACGCCAGCTTCGCCTGCACCTCGTTCTCCGCCGCCGCCGCATGCCGCAGGAGCTTCCTCTGCCGCGCCTTCAGGTCGGCCAGCTGCAGCTCTACGGCATTGATCTCTCCTTGAAGCACATCTGCCTCCTGCCGTAGGCGCTGCGAGCGCACTGTATCCTCGCTCTCGTCCACATGCCGCGCCGCCTCTTCCAGCCCGTGCCGCTTCTGCTCCCACTCGTCGATCTGGGAGAGCGTGGCCTCCTTCGCGCGAGCCTCGGCGTCGATCGCCTGCAGCTCCTCGGTCTTTACCGCGGAGAGCGCGAGGATGCTGTTGTAGATGCCCTTCCTCGCGCTGCGCAAGCCCGGCTTCTTGCGCAGAGGTCTCGCTCGCCTCTTGGCAGAGCTGCTGCGCACGCTCTGCGCCGTGGGCGTCGTGCTGCCGGTCGAGACATGGTCGTCCCCTGCTCCTTCCTCCAGTCCCTGTACTAAGCCTTCCGCTTGCGCATCCAGCAGATACTGTAGATCCGCCTCGATCTCGCTTTGTCGGTCGTTGGTGGGCTGTGGGGGTCGTTCGAGGAGTGTAGATTGCTGGGTCACGGCCGGCGACACGGCGTAGGTGCTCTGCACGATCGGAGGCGGGATCATCGATGCTGCCATGGGCGAAGGGCTGCGCCAGCGAGGAAGCTGGGAGTCGGCGACGAGGCCATACTTGCTGGCTGTGGCTTTGGAGAACCAGGATCTGGTAGGCGACATCGTCAACTTACCTGCTGCACGTGTGATGGCGTGTTCTACAACGAAGCTCCGGCGTACCTCTCCATATTGAATCTCAGGAATGTGTCGCGTGATCATGCGCAGGATCTCATGAGTCGCCGGCCTCAGTAGGCGACAACATCGGAGTTGTGTCCACGTGCGTGCTAAGGCGATGGTAGATCACGATCGAGCAGCTGGCTGGCTGGGATCATGGTTGGTGTTAGTTGCGCTGTTTTTATTTACATGTACCCAGGTTTGATGGAGGAGGCACACAACGGCTGCATGATTGATCATGCACAACAGGAAGCTCGAAGCCTGTCGCTCTACATTACATCTGCACAATCTATACCTTGCCTGCTACGCATTTGCAGGCACATGACCCATGATCAGCAGTGATTCGCGAGCTGGCCTTGTGAATAGCTGGAGATCACCTTGACTGCGCCGCTCCCTCGAGGCTGCTATCGAGAGGACACTCGTCGACAAGGCATTGACGGGGCATGTCTGGAACATAGAGACTGTCACCAGCATAAGCAATCATGGAGCCGTCCGTGTCCATCCTACTCTTGCCACCGCTGCAGTCGGCCTCACCAGGGGCGTTCAACGCAGCGTACGGAGACACCATCAGCCGGGTCCTGAAGGAGGTGTCGAGTCAGTCCTCACAGACATCCCAAGCAGCAGTCCTGGAGATCGCGCTCGCTTTGCCTGAACTGGCTGGAAAGCAGCATGCCCCTCGGTCATCACTTTATGACACGGTCCATGCGAGGATAGCGGCCATATACAAGCTCATCTGTGTACTTGCCGCCAAAGACAGTATCAACGTGGAAGACAGTCAGGGCGTGGATGTGAGGATACTACTACTTGCTTGGTCGCCCGATGGGACGACGACCGGCCCAGCGTACGGCAGTGCAGTCGTTGACATCCAGACCTTAGCCCAGTCGGGAAGACAATGGGTGCACGTGTATGGAGTGAAGTCTGACGCAGGTGAAGCACTGACGAAGGCCTTCGAGGTCGCGAAGGATCCTGGTGAGCAGGGTGACCATATGTACGGCGCCGACGGTCAACCTTCGAGACAGCCGGACGAAAAGGTACAACGGCCTTCTGCCACCTCACCCCAACCAAAGGGCGATGTCTCTGAATCACGGAACCTCCACGTGGCCGTCGGCGGCACCTTCGATCACTTACACATCGGACACAAGCTCCTTCTGACCATGACGCTATTCGCCGTCGATTCGTCCCCCGACAAGAAAGACACAGAGCGTAGTGCCACGATAGGCATCACCGGCGACCAGCTCCTGGTCAACAAGAAGCACGCCGAAGTGCTGGAAAGCTGGTCGGACCGCCAGCACGCCGTTCAACGCTTCCTCGACTCCATCCTCAACTTCACTCGCTCGCCCCCCCGAACCACCACTCGCGATACTCCTGGCCCAAACGGGAAGTCAGTCGACCTGCACTACCCCGGAGATTTCATCGTCAAGTGCACGGAGATCCAGGACCTCTTCGGCCCGACCATCACCGAGGAGCAGATCTCGACGCTCATCATCTCTGGCGAGACGAGGTCGGGTGGGAAGGCGGTGAATGACAAGCGGAAGGAGAAAGGGTGGGCGGAGCTAGAGGTATTTGAGGTGGATGTGCTGGACGCAGAGGACGAGGGCGCGGAGGTGAAGGAGGGGTTTGGGAGCAAGTTGAGTAGTACGGCGATCAGGGAGAAGCTGGCCAGGCAGACTGGGGCGGTGGGAAGCAAGATGTGAACGATGATCCATCGAAACAGGCTACCTGCATCCTGTGCGAGCTGATCGACCTGGCAATCTCCGATCCGTGTGGTGCATTTGTGACGAGGGGGTGAAACAATGGATAGCGTGGTCAGTGAGCAGTGCGGCGCGAAGGCCGTTGCACCCGATGAATGAAATGTGGCTCCGTGACAAGTCGTTACTTGTGGCGGAGGGTGGTACAGCATCGCATCGTGCCCGGTGCGTTCTGCCGGGTGTACCAGCGCGCCCGTGTCACTGCAACTCGTCCTTCGTGAGCAGTCATTCTCGGTTGCAATGTTCACGACTGTTACACAGAAGGTCATCGGTGTCGTCGGGGTCCACCCGACAGCGTGGTCGTGCCGAGATCGCGGTCCATGCTTCTTGCGCTCAACTTCACATCGTCCGCCATCCCACTACGACGGCACGACAAAGTATGAGATGTCCGATGCCCGTCGAACTTGTATCATGGACTGCGTTGGAGATGGTCGGCGCCGATGCCATCCCAGGCAGTCGACAGCCTTAGCGCGATCATCCGTCTGGCACCTCTGACCCGATTTGCCGACGGACGTCCATGCCAGCGCAGCAGCTGCAGACCAACAGAGCTTGAGCTAGGGCTCGCGTCCTGCGAGCTCCTCACCCGAACACCCACCGCTCCCCGTCCCACTCCGCAGCGCGCCATCCGCGGCGCCTCTCGCGCCTTGGGACCGCTCCGACCCGCATAATGGGTGCGGGTATTGGGAGACCACCGCATATTGGGAAGGTCCCGTGATCGTCTCAGGTGGGTCGGGCTCCGGGCATGATTGGCCAGTGCCACGTCGTCTGCTCTTGCTCGTGGCTGCCTCTGCATGACTTTGCTCTTCCGGCGCTGCGGCCACGACGGCGACGATGACGACGGGCTTACATGATGGAGAGACTCGGTGCTCTTTGTGCTCTCCTCTTGCTCATCACCGTCCATCAGCGCCGTACGCGCAGGCGAAGCAAGCGCCACACCGCTCTACTAGTAGTCTCGCACGGCCTGCAACGTCCTCCGCCACTGCCCAGCAAGATCATGTACTGGTACACAGCGAGCCGATAGCTGATGGGCCCACTCTCTGTTCTGACACAATAGGACAATGACGACGCCGCCGATCCAGCGCCTCTCGAATGAGCTTCTCCGCGCCATTCTGGACCAGATTGAGCCTGATCCGGAAAAGACGGTACCCATAGACAGGAGACAGTTCCTCTCGGTCGAAAGCTTCGTGCGACCATTGGACTCTGGGCGGGGCTCTCTCAAGGATATCGGAGCCTTCAGGTGTGTCTGCCATCGCTTCGCAGAGATCGGAGCGCCCCTGCTCTTTACCCGCGTGGCAGCGAGATTCTCGAAGAGCGGGTTGGAGAAGCTCGAGAAGCTAGCGGAATGGCCAGATCTTGCTCGGCACGTCAAAAAGTTCAGCTATCTGGTGCCATATTTCTACAGCAGCGGTGCGTTGTTTGGTGCGCCGAGCCTGCGCTGATCTGGGCTGACATGAGCAGGAGGTGGCGAGACACGGCTACTGCTGCAAGGTGCCGGCGATGCGCAGCTGACATTGCACGCTCCCCACTTGCGGCAAAAAGCTGAGGAGCAGCGCCAGATTGTGGAGTCCGAGGAGGACGTGCGCGTGTTGAAAAAGGCCATCGCGAGTTTCACGACTCTGCAATTCGTTCAGCTTCTTCGCATCACCGACGAGGAAGACAGGGCTCTACTGAGCTACATCCGTTTGCATGAGGATATCAGACCACTGATCGAGCTAGAGTGGGCGCCCGCATGTTCTCATGGATCTAGGACGATCGGGACTGCATTACTGCATTCAAACGTGCCGTGGTCTCGCTTTTCCTCGCCTACCTTGAGCCCGCAGAGTGCGACGTTCCTTGCATCGTACAGACCGCAGTCTTTGTCGACACTAGCCGCACGGCTGACATGCCTGACGCTGCACATCGACGACGGAAGTGACCTGGACCAGAAGATGAGCGAGCTCTCCGATCTGTTCCGGACCGTCTTCTCGACTGCGGTCAACATGCAAGCAGTGCACGTCGGCTTTCCTTCGCACCGGCCTCTGACACTGCGTCTCGAGGACGTCTTTCACAATGTGAAGTGGGACAAGTTGGTCGCATTCGGAGTCCAGGGCTGGAAGCTCGACGCCGAGGAGATCGTCAAGCTCGCGCTGCGGCACAAGGACCGGCTGAAAGGCCTCCGGCTTCGGGACGTACTGCTCAAGGACGGCAGCATGTGGTCC
This sequence comes from Teratosphaeriaceae sp. CCFEE 6253, assembly GCA_033119285.1. Taxonomy (NCBI): domain Eukaryota; kingdom Fungi; phylum Ascomycota; class Dothideomycetes; order Mycosphaerellales; family Teratosphaeriaceae; species Teratosphaeriaceae sp. CCFEE 6253. Next base: position 8,926 of record JAWDJV010000243.1, read on the forward strand.
GACGTCTTGCGCGTCTTGCGCGAATCCATGAGTCGACTCGAGTGGGTGAGTCTGCGCAGGATCGGCTACGCACGCCATTTCGACGACCGATGGCTCGCGGCGGGAGCCGAGGTGCCGGAGGACCAGCCACCCGGCGAGAGTGACAGCGACACCAGCAATGACGAAGCGGATTCGGTCATCGCTGGGTCCTCATCCTACCACCACGTTGCGAACGGTGCCGTGGACAGCGATGCGGAGCATGATGACTCGGAGAGCGAGGTCGATTCGGACGACGAGCCAGGACCCGAGGCCAACGACATGGACTTCCCGCCGCTCGGCTCGCCGGACACGCCGGCTTCTGCGCCCTGGTGCAGTTGCAACGGGCACGGTAACGTCGCGTCTGTTGAAGACCTCCACGATGATGGCCATACTGTCGGCGATGATGGCTACACCATTCCTAATTCCAGGCGCAAGGCCTGGGAGAAGTGGGCCGTTCGACGGTGTTTGGAACATCGGGAACGGTGAGGCCTCTCGTGTGCACTGGGCTTGGGAGAGAACACACCCGGAGCGCTCTTGTTGGGATGGGTCGACGCGCGTGTGTCGAGCAGCTGCGGAGTTGAACGTGCTCGCGTTCGAAACATTGCTGCACGAGATCGTCGCCCAGGCCAAACGCAGTGCAGCCACCTCGGGTCCTTTGCCTGATTACCGCCTCGCGATCGGCTCACTTCGACTGCCAGGAAAAGACCACGTCCTGCTCAGTCGTTGCTCGCCGATGACTGGGCCTAGTGAGTCACATAGAAGATGCCCATACTGCGAGCTTCGACCATTATTCTGGGAAGGCACGATCTTCGTCACCCGAGGTTGTCCAGCCCGGTGTCTCTCACTTCCACGCCTGGCTCAGTCACTACCAGCCTCAGCTCATTGCAGTGGAATCACATGCAAAATATTGGTCTGCCCTTCACGTGCTCTTATTCATCAATGAGCAAAGTCTCGCGAACACAATATCAAGGACGCCAAGCGCCTGGCACAGTATCTGTTCAACAGCCTCCACACGTCCGACCCTTCTACACCACAAAGGCACGAGACAGCGTGCCTCATCAGCATGGGTACCCGCCACAAAAGACGCAATGCCGAGAAGCGGCCCCCTTGCCTTTCCCCTCTGCTACTATTGCGACCCGAAGACGACATAGTCAAGACCCTCGACATGCAAACACGCGAGTACCGAATGAGGTCGTTCGACAGCTTCATCAACATGAGCAATCTGCCGAGCTATCACCCAACGAAGTCGGCGCAGGTGATCAAGGACATCGGCGGAAAGTGGCTGGGATTTGACCAATATCACGTCGACATCTGGGGCGAGGAGCTGGAAGAGATATCGGTCCGCGTCCGCCATGATCATGCTCTGAAAGTCAAACACTTGGGAAAATGGGTCGACCTCGCCGAGTATCTGCTGCATCTGACGCCAAAGATCGATCCGACGTACGCTGACGGCAACACCGCCATCCGTTCTGGCTTGCAAGCGCAATGGTGGACGTTGAACGGGAAGGCCTTTGCGCTCATGAACTTGCCGAGGGAGCTTCGCGACCTGATCTACGAGCAAGCGTTCGGACCCGTGATCAATCCATTCCCGACGCACAAGGCAAGGCGTGGCGCATGGGCTGCGCGTTCGTCCGGCGCGGCTCTCATGCGGACCAGCAAGCAAATCCTCGAGGGGACCCGCGATCTCCTTGGCCGCAAGATCCCGTTCCTTGTCCAGCACGCCCGCATCTTCGCGCTGCTCCTGGGTCCACCGCGACAGCATCAGCACGTACAAAGACTCGAGCTTGCGCTGAGCCACCGGGCGTTCCTCCGGCTGTTCGGCTTCGACTTCAGCCATGAGGTCAAGTATGATGATCTCCACGCTGGAAGATATCTCCGCAAGACGAGCTTGAGACGTCTCACTCTGCGCATCGCGGCACCCAGCCTGGCAACGGGCAGCGGGATCCTAGATGGGGCCTGCCAGAAAGTCGTTGTGGACTGGATCCTGACCACGGCGCGGCGGTGCGTGCAAGGCCATCCCGTCGAGGTCATCGGCTATGTGAAGCAGCGTCAGAAGGCCGCGTTCGAGGCCAGTTTCGGGCGGGAAAGGCAGCGCTTCGAGCTGTGGAACACGCAGAGGATCGGTGGGGGTAGAGCAGAGGGGAGTCTAGCTGTGTACGACGAGTGGCTAGCAGAGATGGAGGAAGACGATGAGGACGGAGACGAGGGGGTGAGTCTCAACGTCGACGAGTATGTGCCGACCACGATGGTGAGTGGCTTCCCGGCGCCTGCGTCCTGCCACTGCAGCACGCCTTGCTTGGCCCGGGAGTGGACGAGCGAGGACTGAAGGTGGAGGACAGATAAACCAATGACTGGGGCACTAGGAGCATGAGCTTGGGGAGTCGAGCAATAGCGTTAGACTGTCTTGGACTGTCTTAATACATGCATCATCTGCCCGCGCTCATAGCGGCGCTTGCCTGGTTTTATGTATTGCCTCAGGCTCTTCATCGCCGTTCCGAGCCGTCGTCCGACATCCATCTGCTTTCCCAACAGGCCTTCGCCTACATGCATGCAAACAACACAACAACGTCCTGTGGCGAATGAGGTCAGCGTCTCCCTCGTGTGCCATCACGGAGCTCGACTTGGAGCGGCTCCTCTGAAGATGCATTGCCCGTACAGCAGGCTCAAAGACTTCGAGGCGCAGCAGGCGCAAGAAGTCCTCGCTGTCAGACGCCATCGACGAGGGAATCGGCGAGGCCCAATGTGCATGCTTGGATCACATTTACACAGTTAACGGTAGCCGACAATTCCGGGGTTGACAAGGGTTCCAGAGGCGATTGCACCAACAGCAGAATGTCGTCAGCCTCGCAAGTGTCTCGATACCGGCCAGCCATACTCGCGGTCACGGGTCTCGCAGCAGCGTGTGGCGTCTACTGCGTGTACGCCTTGTATGCATCCACGACTCGACCGCATGGCAAGGGTCTGCATAGGAGTAACGCCGTCCATCGGCCGCGACGTGACCAGGGATCCCAGGTCAGGGTCGCTCCCCCGGAAGATGTACTGTCCAACGTGAGCGGTGTAGAAGTTGCTGAGACTGAAGAAGAGCCAACCTCTGAGCCAACGCAGGGAATCAAAGGCTTGCTTTACTACATCGCGGAAGAGGATGCTAAAAGAAGAGCCTACGAACATCGAGGCATCAGCTGTGAGGAGTGTGGCGAGATCCCGATTCTCGGGATCCGCTGGCACTGCTTGAATTGCCCGGACTTTGATCTCTGTGCGACTTGCGAAGCGACGACGGCGCACCAAAAGACACATGTCCTGGCCAAGATCAAGATACCACTGCCGGTTCTATCGCAGCCATGCGAGCAATACCCGCTTTGGTACCCCGGCGATCCACGCATGATTCACTATCCCTTGGACGCTAGCATGAAGAAGCGCCTGTCTGAAGAGCACGGGTTCGAGGAGCCAAGCATTGACGCCTTCTACGATCAGTTCACCTGCATTGCCAATGTACCATGGAAGGACGACTCCGCGGACGGCCAAGTAGCCATAGCAGCCATCGACAGGCGAGCGTTCGACAAGGCGCTCATGCCAGAGCGCTGGGCTCAACGCTATCTGCCAAGCATTCTCTACGATCGCATGTTCGCTTTCTACGATACCGACGGCAACGGCTTGATCGGGCTGCAGGAGTTCTTGAGCGGGCTCTCGTATCTTCGCGGCCCGAAACGCTACGAGTCGATGCGGCGGGCAATGGAGGGGTTCGACATCGACGGCGATGGCTTTGTCTCCCGGGCCGACTTTCTTCGCCTGTTCCGAGCGAAGTATGCCATGCAGCAGCGGCTGATCAGTGACATGGTGGATGGCGTAGAGCTGGAGCAGACCATGGCCGCCATGGACACTCTGCGGTCCAGCCAACCGATCAGCTCGGTCTTCCATGAGGAAGAGGTTCCCCACGGCGTGCTCCGCAGCCCGCGAGGCAAGCAGCGAGACGTGTTCGGTGACATGCAGCCTTCGCCGGAGACGAAGACGATACTGGACGATCACGATCCATGGCCCACCGAAGAGGGTAGAGACGTCGCAAATGCGGAGCCGCACTATCGGGAACGCAATCTTGCCCGATTCGAAGAAGCGCTGTATGGGTCGCGTGGAAGAAGGCATTCTAGCCCACCAACGCAACGTAGATCGTCTGACCTACACGAGTGCGCTGCAGAGGAAGGAGCTCCTGCATTTCGTGACGGGCAACCCGGTACCACGGAGATGCATGCCGAGTCCTCTGAACCCGACATCGACCGGGACGCGCTCCGTCAAGTCGTAGAAAACAGCCTGAATGAGATGCTGAACCCGCTGTTCCAGATCAAGGAGGACATGCACAGGGCAGCCGTCGAGTCGCGCGCGGAGCGGCAGCAGTGGCGAGCCGCGATCGACGAGACGTTGAAGGAGAAGGCCGCTTTCGAGGAGCACTTGCATTCAGCGGCGATGGTGGACCCGCTGCTGGCCACGGCGTTGGAGTCGTACGCGGCGGTGGAGCTGAAGGCGAAAGCCGAGCAGTCCGCTGCACCGCCTCTGCGTGCGCAGCTGGTCCCGACCGACGCCGCGAGTCTCGCCAAGCGAGAGACGGACATCGCGGAGAAGCCGCTCGAAGAGCTGCTGCAGGTGGCCGGGTACGGGACTGTCATGGCGGACGAAGCATGGCCTGAAGCGAGCAGCGCAGAGGGTGAAGCCGGCATCACGAACGATGTATCTGCTCTACAGGATCACAACTTGGGACCGACCCAAATGTCCTCTGACACGGAGCAGTATGTGCAGGACCCAACGATGCCACAGAGTAGGCAGGAGATGTCTGGCGTGCCGCAGTTAGCGGCGACGCCTCCCTCGAGGCGCCGCCTGGAACAGCTGGCGGCGTTCGATGAGTATGACCGCGAAGTCGGAGATCGAGGAGGTCCAGGCCGCCTCAGCTTCGACGAAGTCGAGGGTATGGTTCTTGCGGATGAGTCCAAAGAGCTGCGGGGACTGGTGATTAGCTGGCTGGAATGGGCGGCATTCTGATGAGCCGAGATGTGACCTCGGTCTCTTTTCCAGGCTGCAGACTGGTATTTCGATGGATGTAGATGGATGTCAGCCCTGGGACAAGCATACTGCTGGTCATGCAATGGCCATCGACCAGACTACCAAGGGCAAGAATTGGGGGACCAGGGCTATTGCTTGGAGCGCTGTGAGCCACACCAAGTCGACGTCCACGCTATGGTCGGAGCCCCTGCTCTAGTCGAAGCACTCGCGGAGCTCTTGCTCCCAACGCCACTCCAGGCCTTGGTAGCTGTAACTCCATTGCGAGGTTCATCTCGGTTTCCGAGACGGCTAGGAGAAGCTCTTGATCCGGCCTTTGATACAGATCCCAATGTACAGTGACGTAAATACACAACCATGTAGCGAATCTGCCAAGTCCAGCTGCTTTCGGGTATCCATCGTGCCTGCTCCAGGCGCTACCGCTCACACCTTTTCCTCGGACGAGCTCTCCCGCTCCTGCTTCACCCTCTCGGCGTGCTTCTTGACATAGGGACTGTCATCGCTGAGCTCCTTGCCGAGGGCACTCATCATCTGATAGCCCGGCTGGGGCAGCCGCTGCCTCAGCCCCTGCTCCGCCGGATCCACGCCGTCGATGGTGTGGTCGTTCCCGTGCGAGTGTTTGCCGCGGTCCGACGCATTGCCCATGGGGCCGCCCACGTCCATGGCGGTGGCCAGCGAGCCGGTATCAAAGGTCACGGCGACTTCGTCCCCGGTGAGGTAGAGGTACCAGTAGACGGCGCCGACGAAGAAGCCGCCGCCGACGATGTTGCCGAGTAAGGTCGGGATCATGGATTTCCAGATGTAGTACCCGGCGCCGAAGGGGGCGCCGCACCAAATGCCCATTGGGATGAACTAGGATTAGAGTGAGCATGCGAGCGGAATGATGTGAGAGAGGGGTTTGCGGAGCGGTAGATTGGGAGTGAGAGGGTAATTCTGCGGCTGGCAAAGTCTGTCGTGGGGGCATGGGAAGGGCCGTAGCGGTCTGCCTTTGCTGGTAGGGCTGATACATACTATCAAGTCGTTAGCTCATCGCTTAGTGAGTGGTCGGACATTGCATCTGCAGTCTTACGCACCAAACATATTTGCAACGACATGGTCCAGGGCCAGCGCAACGAAGGTAGCCGTGGGAAACCATATCGCGATGATCTTGGAGACCACCTCGCGGGAGGAGATCGAGATGAAGACGGCAAAGCAGACCAGCCAATTCGCTCCGATGCCGCGGAGGAAGATCTGGTGCCACTGGGGCTGCTGCGCCTTCTGGATGGCGAGGCTGATGGCGGCGTGCCGGAAGACCTCGGTCTCCTCGAAGACGCCGCCGTAGCCCATGATGATGGCCATGAAGAAGAGTGTGCCGGCGAGGTTACCGAAGAAGGAGATCACCCAGTTCTTGGCCAGGTCGAGGACGCTGATTCGGCGGTCTAGACTAGAAGTCAGTCGAGAGTCAACTGCGGCGTTGAGTGGAGTAGCTGACGGAGCAGAGCGGTAGTCATGTACATCTGCATGGGCAGAGGTGTCAGCGGCTGATTGACACTTGAATGAGCGCTTTCAACGATGTCGTACAATGTTGCCCGTGAACAAGTCTGCACCGCTGAGTACGATCATGACGAGACCTTAGGTGCATCAGCGTTCAGCCGATCGACAGCAGTGGTGGAGGCTGTACCGATGGGAAACATCAATGCTCCTATCGTCCGTATGAGTCCGGGGGCATTTTCTTGATACCACGGCGAGGCGTTAGTTGAGACGAGAATCGCACAGCCAAAGCCTAGTAGCGGGCCAGTCATGAAGCTTTGGGCAGGCCAGGTCAGTGAGTGCTCCGGGCGGTCTTCAGATCGTCCATCAGGGCGGATCTACCTGTTCCAAAAGAGCTTGTCCAGACGCATGTGCGCCTTCTTGGTGCCGATGCGAGATACGAGCTCGATGGTCTGCTGAGGCGTGAAGGCGTCCATGGCGATGGTGTACTCGACGGACTCGGGCTAGGGAGAACGCGAAGGAAAGATTCATCGACCGCTGCTGCCTCTGACTGAAGGGACGAAAGGTTATACCTACCTTAGCGGTCTTATCACGCGTAGAGATGGATCGTCAACGATGCCGGAGATGCACGAGATCGCACTCCAGGGCAGTCCAGTTCCTTCCCAGCGGCCTCCTACCTGTAGGCGTGTACCCGCACCGTGCGCTGCGGAGCCGCGGACGGGAAGGAGGCGGGAGAGGTCTCGCAGCCTCTGGATGGCCCGTCATCAGCCTGGTGCGTTGCAGGTGTGCAGACATGGCAACCTGGAAATCGCTTATCTATCGGATAGAATACGTGCAGGCATGCAGGGTGTAGATCGGATGAGGTCGCGATAAGAGGAGTGGATACGGGGAAGCGGTCCGCAGCCGCGTCACGTGGATCCCATGTTCAATCGGATATGCCAAGTCGTGGGAGAGATCTGTGGTGCAGGTGGAATCCAGTATCGTTCATAGCATTTATACCACTACGACTGCTCATCCTCCAGGTGCAATCCCACCATGTCTGTTAGCGCGCCAGGCGGGCCTATCAACGCGGAGGAAGCGGACAACTTCGAAGAGATTGAGAAGCAGTTCGCTGTCAAGGGTACAGCAGCAAAGCTGGGACTCAACAGTGTGCGAAGAGGCTGACGGTATGCCAGTCGTCGAGCACATGAGTACCTACTGGTCCATCCTCGAGAAGATGCCGGGCTCCAAATTACGCCTGACGAAGTACGACGACGAGATCCTCGAACACTTCAACCGCGAGTTCCCCGATTTCGACCTGAAGGCGACCATCAACGAGGACGAGATGAAGAGCAAGGAGGGCAAGGAGCGGTGGCGGAACTTCATCAACGCGTATGAGAAGAAGGTCGAGGACTATAGCTTCGGCGCTATGCTGCGCGCTAATCCTGCGTGGGAGTATGGGGAGAAGGAGACCATCTTCGGTGAGCCCTACAAACTTCTGCTCGCTATGTCTTGCTGACCACTATCTCGCAGCGGTGCGCATGCAATTCTACGCGATCGAGATCGCCAGGTACGTGTTTCGCAGTACTAAGCGGTTCGGATAGAGACTCATTCCATTGCAGGAATCGCAGCAGTCTCAACGACTGGATATACGAAAAGGCAAAGGAGGCGAAAGCGTCGTGAGCAGGTCACTCGTGACCACCCGATTTGCAGTGCAGGACCATGCGAACTCCTGCGGCGTACACGTCAGCGTCGATGCGCGGGCCAAGTCGCCATACGCCGATCTCCGATCAACCCCGAGACTGGCTAAATCCCGAGGGCAAGGCCTTTCGTGGAGGGCAGACTCACTAGAAATGGCCTCGGTCGCCCTTCAGCACGTCGCGGTAGATGGTGACGATGGGAGGGCACATTGCGTGGGCTGTCTGCGCAAAGGCGGATTCACAGCATGGTGGAGTGGCCAGGGTATGCAGGCCGCGGGATGGCGGAGGTGCTTAGACGTGAAAGAGGCGTGCGATGGGGTGGCGATCAAAGAACAATACTTAGCCTGGCATTCTTTGCCTCCGCTTCGCCAACCCGCAACGGGCAACTGCCAGCGGCTCCAACGTCACTTCACGATTCGTTTCATGGATGGTCACATCTTGAGAGCAGTCTGCTTTCAGCGTGCTGTACATTGCGTTTGGAATCTCTGGCCTGACCGGTGCTAATGATGCGTCGCTGAGTCCAATGTCATCGGTCCCCCTGGCTGCTGGAGATCTCGACGATGGACCACCAGCGTTGCACCGCATCGGCGGCAGCTCTGCACCAGCAACCAAGTCCGACGATTCCTCCTCGGAGGAGACCCAGGCGGCGCCGTGGAAGGCCCTCTTCTTCTTCACCACCAAGGCCAATCTCCCTGTCCTCATAGCAGGCGTCACCTGTTCAGTCATCGCTGGTGCAGCGAGCCCTTTCCAATCGTACCTCACCGGCAAGCTCTTTGAGGGCTTCACTTCGTATGCCAGCGGAGCATGGACTGCCGAGGAGCTGATGCACGAGCAGACGAAGTACGTGATCTACCTCGTCGCCGTGGCCGGCGCTACCTGGCTATTCTTCTCGTTGGAGTTCATGCTATGGTTGGCTTTTGGCGAGCTCCAGGCGAAGAGTGCCCGTGATAGACTCTTCCACGGCTTGCTCGAGAAAGACATCGAATGGTACGACATGCGCAAGAACGGCATCGGCGCTCTCCTCCCACGTCTGCAGGCTCAGATCCGCGACCTCCAATTGGCGACCTCGCAGCCGTGCGGGCTGCTGGTCTCGGCGACCGCGCAATGCGTGCTCTCGCTCGCGGAAGCCTTCTACTATCAATGGAAGCTGACCTTCGTCACTCTCTCCACTGCTCCCGTCGTCTTCATCCTGTTCGCGTTCCTCGCCCGCAGCATGCAGCAGAACATCGGCAAGCAGCAGGACAAGCTGACCGAGGCCCAAAAGTACACCACAAGTGCGTTCGCCTCCATCGAGACGGTCAAGTGTTTCAACGGGCAGGAAGTGGAACGCAAAAAGTACATGGCTTGCATCAGGGATGCCGGCAGCTGGTACATCCGCGTCGTCCGCGCCAGCAGTATGCAGATGGGCCTCGCCGTATTCCTGGGCTCCTCGATGTTCGTGCAAGGCTTCTACTACGGCGGCGTGCTCATCCGCAACGGAGAGGCGGACGTGGCCCGCATCGTCACGGCATTCCTGGCTGCCATTGGAGCCTTCCAGGCCTTGCAGATGATCCTGCCGCAGATGATCAATCTCGAGAAGGGCCGCACGGCTGGAGCAACACTACGTGCTGTCATGGCTGAAGTGCAGCGCGGAGGCACCGTTCGGAACAGGGCTGGCCTATTCACGCCTGCGAATTGCGCTGGCAACATCGATGTCAAGAATCTTACGTTCGCGTACCCTTCGCGGCCGGATCAGCTGGCCTTGGACAATGTGACGATGTTCATCCCAGGAGGCGAGATGACGTTCTTGATCGGGAAAAGTGGCTCTGGCAAGAGCACACTTAGTCAATTGCTGATGGGCTTCTACGGCGTGCATCATGGCCATGTCACGGTCGACGGTGTCTCGCTGAAGTCGCTCGATGTGGGCTGGCTGCGGTCCAATGTGACGCTCGTCGAGCAGCAGAGCCTGCTGTTCAACGATACCGTCTTTCACAACATTGCGTTCGGCAAGACGCATCAGGGGACAGTAGAGAAGCAGGACGTCATGGAGGCCGCCGAGTTCGCGCTCTTGCAAATCATGATCACCGACATGTCTGACGGACTCAACACTATTGTCGGGTATAAAGGCGGCACAATGTCAGGCGGGCAGCGCCAGCGCATGGCCTTGGCCAGAGCAAGGCTGCGGGACACGCCCATCTTAATTCTGGACGAATCCACGAGTGCTCTGGACCACATCAGCCGCGGCCTCATGATGGACGCCATCCGCCAGTGGAGGCGCGGCAAGACCACCATCATCATCACCCACGACATCTCCCAGATCACCGCCGACGACTATCTGTATGTGCTCGAGAGCGGCCGGCTCGTGCAGGAAGGGTATCGCAAGCACCTGGAGAAGATCAAGGACAGTCCGTTCCAGACGTTCCTGCCGGTCGAGCTGAGGGCCACCGTCTCCCCCGTCGACATGCGCAAGGGGACGGCGTGGGAGTCGGTGTATACTCGCGGCTCGTCGCTCGATACGCTGGGTGCGGGTTTCCGGCAGAACTACGTCTCGCACGACCCACTGGAGGCTCGGCTCGACGCGAGCGAGCACAAGCGGGGCACGTTTCTGCCAGCCGTGTGGGAGGCGGGTGCCGCTGTGCCGGTCATGGGTGCGCTGGGGAGAGTCCTGCCTGGAGGACCTGCAGCATGGAGAATGACCATGTCTCCACCTTCACCGACTTCCTCGATCGATATCACGCGCTTCTCCCGGCTTTTCGATCGCAGTGATCCGCTTGTCCTCGGCGCAGAGCCCTCCGGCAATGGGACTAGATGGTCGTACATCATGGAGAAGCTCGTGGATCGGACCGGCAAGTACGCCGCGGACTCGAGGCTTACTGCTGCTGGCGACGCCAGACACCGACGTCCTTTGCAGCCGGCTTCTGAACTGGACCTGGCCGAGAATGGGGATGTGCCTCTCGTCAAAGCCGCCGGAGCCGATGATGTTGGAGTGGGCGGAGCCACGCACTGGACGCTGAAGCGCATCATGCGTACAATTTGGCCGGCTGTCGGACTAGGGCCTAGAGCCATGCTCCTGGCCGGCTTCTATGGCTGTACGGTGCATGCCATCTCCACGCCCATGTTCTCCTTCGTCCTCTCGAAACTGCTCGCGACGTATGCCAACCCCAAGGGCGCCAAGCACAAGCAGCTGTCGTATTCGATGATCATCCTCGGCATTGCGGTCGTTGACGCCTCCCATACTTGTCTGCAGCGCTTCCTGCTGGGCTATGTCGGCCAACGCTGGATCGACGGCTTCCGAGAGCAGGCCGTCGAGCGCATCCTGGATCAACCGAAGGCCTTTTTCGATCTGGAAGAGAACTCGGTCTCGCATCTCTCCGACAGCCTCGATCGCAACGCTGAATCCATGCGAGATCTGCTCGGCATGTTCACGGCAATGGGGTACACCGCGGCGCTGATGTGTGCCGTGTCCATCGTGTGGGCCCTGTCGTCACAATGGAAGATGACGCTAATTGCGCTATCCGTGGCGCCGTACGTGCTAGGAGTGTCTCGCGTCTACGCATCCATCAGCGGCAAATGGGAGACCCGGAGCAACGACGCCGCCGAGTCGGCTTCCGCCATCTTCACGGAGACGTTCACCAACATCAAGACCGTCCGGGCTCTGACGCTCGAGAGCCACTTCAAGGCCAAGTACACGGTGGCCACCAACGCGGCACTCTCCGTGGGCTTCCAGCGCTCCCTCTACACCGGCTTCTTCTTCGGCCTGTCCGACTCTGCCGTGGGGTTCTCGACTGCCTTGGTGTTCTACATCGGCTCCCTGCTCGTCAAGCGCGGCGCGCCGGTCAACAATTGCATCCAAGTCGTGGTCATGCTCATGTTCGCTCTCACCAACACCAGCATGATCTTGGAGTGCATCCCACAAGTCGGGAACTGCATCGACTCCGCCTCGCGACTCATGCGGCTGGCCGGCCTGCCCAAGATCTCGCACGAGCACCTCGGCGACACGCGCATGGTCGCCGTGGGCGCGATCGAATTCAACGCGCTGCGCTTCGCCTACCCAAGCCGACCCGAACAGACCGTCCTGGATGATCTCACCTTGCGCGTCGAGCCGGGGACGTCGACAGCGATCGTAGGCGGCTCCGGCTCGGGTAAGTCCACCATCACGAACCTGCTGCTCGACCTCTGGAGCACGGCGCAGATGCGCGCGGCCGACGCGAGCCAGGCCGGCGAACTGGTCATCGGGGGCCGGGAGATCCGGACCATCTCCACGCCATCCCTGCGCTCCATGATCGTCCCCGTCCTCCAGACGCCGACCCTGTTCGCAGCCAGCGTGGCTGACAACATCACGTACGGCCTCGACCACGACTCCCCTCACGCCCACCCGGGTGCTGTGGCCCACGCCGCGCGCCAAGCCGGGATCCACGATTTCGTCACGAGCCTTCCGCTCGGCTACGACACGCCGATCGGCGACGGCGGCATGGGCCTCTCCGGCGGGCAAGCGCAGCGTATCGCCATCGCGCGCGCCCTGGTCCGTCGGCCCGCGGTGCTGGTGCTGGACGAAGCGACCTCCGCCTTGGACGTCGAGTCCGCGACCTTAGTCCGCGAGACGCTTCAGCGACTGATCCGGGACCGGGACCGCGCGATGACGGTCGTCATCGTCACGCACAGCCGGGAGATGATGGAGATGGTGGAGCGCGTCGTCGTGCTCGATCACGGTCGGATCGTGGAAGAAGGGGGGTTTGAGGAATTGCTGGCGAGGGGCGGCGTGCTGTCCAACTTGCTCAGCGGGGGGGAGTGGACCGCTGGCGGAGGTCGTGCCGGACGCGAGAGGAAGCGGGGGATGCCGACGTTGAGAGAGGTGGACTGGCGGGCTCGCAAGACGGGTGGGTCGAGGCGGAGGCTGTAGAGCCTGCTTTCTGTATCTTACACGGCGTGTCCATAAGCTGTGCATATCCCCGCAAGTCTTCTGCTCTGTGTCTGGAGGGCCTACATATTCGTAGCTGCTCGAGGCTAGGAATCCCCCTTATGAGGACATCGCGTTCGTGCGCTTGGACGGACACCCAGAAATCCCTCTTTCCAAACTACAATGCAGCAAGTATCCACCCCCCGGCGCCTTGTTATGCGTGCATACATACATTCCCCCATCTCAGCCGAGCGACGTGATCCAATCCATCACCTCCTCGGCAGCAACTTCTTCATCACGCCCCTCCCGCCTAGCCAGTGCCCGGGTAGCAACGCGCCGATCGATCGTCGTGGCGACGGCCCTGGCCCCGGCGCACCAATGTAGCTACTCTCCTGCTCCACCGACTGCCGCTTCATGATGCGCAGCGTCGGCGTCTCCGGTCGCATAGTGGCCAGGTCGTCGCGGTGGAGCACGATGTCCGAGTGCCGGAACTCGCGCGCGCCGAGGTCGTGGTGGAGTTCGATCTGGTGCTCGTCGACGGCCAGCTCCACGACGTCGCGCCGCGGTGGTCCGGCCTCTGCTCCTCCTCCTTCCAGGTCTCCGTCGGCTGTGCGCGCCGTGCTGGTCATGTGGAGCTTGGGGAGCTGGAACCAGGGCAGACTGCGCAACGGGTGGAAGATCGCGGCGGGGTGGTGGCCCTGGGAGGACGAGGACGGGGTCCCGCGGCTCGAAGGGTGCGGCGAGCGCAGGGAGGAGAGCTTGGAGGACAACGCCGTGGATAAGCGGGAGAGGGGCTGCCGCAGCAAGCTCTTCCACGCCGGCGCACATGCGCAGATCACGGCGAGCTCGATCTCGACCGCCGCCGCGATCCACAGTGGGTAAGCGAACCAGGGCTCGTCGTACTGCGCCAGCAGGCTCTTCCAGATGAAGTACGTGCGCACCACGCCGGCGATGGTGACGACGAAGCCGAGGCAGAGCAGGACGCAGACGCCGAGGCGCTGCCGTCGCGGCATCTGCAGCCGCGCCACGATCGGGATGGGGAGGACGGTGGTGAGGAGGTCGGAGACGGAGTTAATCACGCCGCCGCCGAGCATGACTTTCCCCTCGTCCAGGCAGTAGGCGTGGGCCATGGGCGGGAAGACCCAGTAGGCCTGGATCGGTCTGGTTCGGGTCGTGTCAGCCGGCGGCCACGTCGATGCCGGGAGGGCGTCCCGCATACACTTACATGCAGAGCCAGATGACCTCGGCGAGGAACGTGAGGCAGACCGCAACCGTCCAGGCGAGACTGGCGTGCAGCACCCAGGTGAACCAGCGGAGGCCGCTGTCCTTGACGAGGCGGTAGTAGAAGCAGATGAGCGACAGGCGGGTGAAGGTGGCGGCAAGGGTGAACATCAGCTTAGCCGCGAAGGCGACTTTGTTGGCGCCGACGATCATCTCGGGGGTGAAGTCCCATTCATGCCGGTTCCAGCCGTAGGCCTCGTTGGCGAGGATGACGACGATCGTCATGCCGACGGTGAAGAGCTAGAAGGCCGTTTAGCATGTGCGTCAGGGGGCCCAGCGAGACAGCATGGCGGCTCACCAAGGCCAGGAGGATCAGGGAGTCATCCACGCCGAACCATTGCTTGACGACGAGTCGCGACCATAGCCTGCCTAGCACTGCCGCGATGACGAGCGATATACTGGAGAGAGGCATTGTTCAGCATATGTCTCACACCCTCGATCAAGCCCTGGAGATCCGTCCTCACCAGACGATGTTGACAATGAGCAGTGCGGGGCCATGGGTGACCGGATCGTCGTAGTTCGGCGTTGGCCAGGTGAGGAGGACGGGTAAGGGAGGCAGTCTCATCGTGCGGCGATTTGTCACAGGTTCATGAAGGTCGATGTCTTGCGGTGCTGCCCCGTCGCCATGCTCTTGAGTCTGAATTAGATGGAACCCGTCTCAACCGCAGCAGCAAGGAGAAGTGGACAGAGGCCTCGGCGGCTTCAGCGGCGTGGTGGTGCCGTCGCCCGTGGCCTTGGAAAGGAAATGGAAGGCCTGTAGGGTGGGAGTACGACGGCGGGCAATCGGAGAATAGCCGCGAGGAGAGGGAGCGCGGGCAAACCATAGGCTCAGAAGCCCAGTGGCGGCCTGGTCGCACCGTATCATTGTCGCACCGCGGCGGGACTCGCAGCGGAGCAGCACGCAAGGGCGGCCACGCGCAGCCGGAACGAGTCCATTGGGCGGAGGGATGGGAAGCTCAGGATGGCCATCATCATCACCACCCATTCCTGACTGGCCACCACCGAAGGAAAAGGCTTTTGTCTGTTTGGTGGCCGTATGGTGGTGCGTGGGGAGGGCAGTGGGCTGGAGATGATCGGCGCAGGCTGTGCTTCCATAGTATGGACATGGCAAGAGCTACCCGGTTTGTGTGCGCCCCGACGCCACGCCATGCGTTACAAGCGCCAGGGCAGCCGTTCTCGTCGTGTCGCATGAAGGACTGGAGAGGGGGGCCGGGTCTTGTCTCATGGCCGCCACGCGCTCCTCCACGTCCGCGTAGTGTGCCTGTTGCGCAACCCGCGCCAAACGCATACCGGACTGACGCTGGCGAAGTCGTCCGCCGAGGTGATGCGACTCATCATTATGCTGAGGTGTGCAGCGCAGATGTCGTAGGAGACGCGGCAGAGAGAGAACGCCCACGATCTGCGCGCCCGACGTGCCGGCGTGATCGACGGTCGTACCGAGTTTCCATCATCAGCACTCATCAGCGGCTGAGGTTGTGCGACGTGAGATGTGTCTGCAGTAGGCGGTATGTGAGTGGAGGGGAAGAAACGTCTACTGCCATCAACTCATCTCCCCACTTGAGCAATGATGGCGATGCGCCGCGAAGCCGACACAGCAGAGCACGAGCAGACCCGATGTATGCGAGACGCCGCAGGTCTCGCGGTGAGTATCTCCAGCAGATCAACCGTTGCCCTGAGCGCATGCCACTCGGGGCATGAGCCCATTGTCATGTCGGGAGACCGCGAGATGTAGCGCCCCCCCCGAAGTCGTCTCCTCCTATCGACGACGACGATGTGCTGAGGCGGACTTTGCACGGCCGGGCACGATGCACACCGGGTGTTTGGGGAGGGTGCAGCAGCCGTGAGACTCTCCATTGCATCAAGCTGAAGCACAGATATACCCAACGACTATGCAGCGGCGCCATGGATTGATTCACTGGGAACGAGGGGAGTTGCACTTCCGCGAAGGTGATGGCGATATTGATACAACATACTGCTAAAGCAGCGCTAAATACATCCTCTCCGCATCGCAAGTAACTCCCCGCTGCTCAGACGAGCGGCCGCTTCACCCCGAGTCCCCGTCTCCTCCGTCCGCGAGTACCTCCATCACCACCACGTCCCGTCCGCGTCGAGATAACCGTCTCGATGTCGTCGCCTTAAGGCTCAAGCGTCGTCCCACGGCGCGACCAGATCCGCCGGGTCAATCGGCGCCCCGCTCTGCAGCGCAAAGAGCGCGATCTCCGCCGCACGGGTATCGTCCACCTCCCACGGCGCGATCACGAACGGCACGCTGGCGAGGAGCTGCTGCAGCGCGGGGTCGGCGTCGATGCTGGCGGCCCAGTCCGGGAAAGCGAGAGTCGGGGTGGGGAGGGTGGCGTCGGTCATCAGTCTGTGGTAGGCGGAGATGAGGGGCAGGCTGGTCGAGGCCGGGATGATAGTCGGCGCTGGTGCAGCGATGGGGCGCGCGGTGCGCTTGGGCTTTTGGGTGGTGATGGCGCCCATGGTGTGTGGTTT
>JAWDJV010000244.1:0-25755 GCA_033119285.1 Teratosphaeriaceae sp. CCFEE 6253
GGAGCTGTCGACGTGGGCGAGACGGCGCATCCCTTGACACGGCTAGCTCGTCCTGTGGTATGAGAGCGACTTCGCCGTTGGTCCTCTTCACGGCCTCCTCTAGCCACACCATGAAAAGAGCAGCCCGGGGGGTGTTGCTGTGGATCTGAAGCGTGATTCTCTTGCCGGCCATGACTTGAGATGGATATGCGAAGAGCGAAGTTTGATAAAGCTTGCTGATAGAAGCTCGTAGGGGCTGTGTGGAGGGCGATGGCAGCAGTAAGGTCGATGCTTAGCTCAATTGTGCTGACGTTCTGCAAACGCTCGACTTTGTGTGAGGACTTGGATTTTGGTGCTGAAAGAGCAGACATTCACGGGAAGAGTCGCGACACTTATATCGGCTCAGGACCACAGGTACACTTCGACGGTGACAGGGTCATCAGGCCGTCGCAGATCGTCTGTGTCGTGAGTGTACATCCGGACAGCTGGCCCATCGGTATCTCGCACATGACAGGAGACCCGCATCGACCGAGCAGCCGATCTTGATGGCTTGGCCGTCGTATTGGAGATACACATGTAGGGGCTGCAGGGGAGGCAAAGGTGATGCTCATGAGTGAATGAGGCGACATGGCGGCAACGCGTACTACCGCCCTACAGTAACGCGGCGACCAGCCAGGATTGGTGTAGTGTCGTCCGCTCATGCGGCGCCGTTGACGAGTCGCTTCGCTCAACGTGAAGTCGTGGTTTTGAATGATCATCACACGCGATGCAGGACTCAAGGTTGAGATCCTCATTCTTGAAGCGCGAGATGCGCACAGACCTCATGAGATCGACGCAGGTAAAGAAATTCACGCCGCTGAGAGACCTGGTAATAGAGTATCCACACACTCTGTCTCTCGTCGAGACATCACCGAGAGTCTATTGATGCTCCATCGAGTGATCACGACCCACCATACCAAGCCGACAAGCCTCTCGCCGGCAGCGAACACACCCCGCCTTCTCACCGGAAATCTCCACCACCGTAGACTCCGTACCAACTGTGCACTGATGGAGATCACGGACCGTGGATCCACTCCGCCCTAGAACCTACACAATACACTGACGGGTCTCGGATGGAGTCTGCTCCTTGCGCGTCTAGTGCTCGATACGGCCCTCTGCCGGCGATACAAGCGTGTTACGCCTCGCAGCGAGCGTCTGCAGCACAGCCGCCGCCTCACGCTGATCAACGTCGTAGCCGCCAGCCGCGGACGGCCAGGCGTGCAGCTGGCCGTCGTAGATCTCGGCGATGGAGGCGGTGCGCTCTCCGTGTTGGCGGAAGCCCGCCACCAGCTGCTGACAGGAGACGCGCTGCGGTGGGATCGGCAGTCCTGTCATGGGGTCCAGCAGCTGCGAGTTCTCGAGGACACCCGGCGGGCGGGGCGTGAAGTCTGCGGCAACGGCGAGATCGCGGCAGGCTGCGGCGCGGGCGGGATCGGTACGGCAGGCCGTACAGGTGCCGGGGAACGGAGTGCACTGCTCAGGTCCGGCTTCAGTCTGGGGCTGCTTGCAGGCACAGTTCTGGTCATCTGTGCAGAAGCCACAGTCGCTGCTCATGTTGCCGGTGAAGTCCATGGCTGAGCCGTCGTTGCTGATGGCTTGGCGGTGGCCGTTAGAATGCTGGCTTTGGCGGTAATTTGTAAAGTCTTGCTCGAGATGGCCAAAGGTGCTGTCCTCGGGCGGCGTCGGTTGGCTGGACACGCCGAACCCGCCGTAATTGCGCTGCTGCGTGTTGACGGAGAGGGCTGGCAGCGTGCCGTGGACGCCACCGAAGTAGCCAGTCGTGCTGCCAAGGAGGGCCTGAGATTGACGGAGCTTGGCTTCCGCCTTCTCGGCGCGTGCCTCTGCGGCGTGGAGACGGGCAGTCAAGGTCTCGATCTGCGACGCGAGGTCCTGTTTCTGCTTGCGCTCAATGGCCATCTTGCGCTCCAGCTCATTGACGGCGCGCTGGTAATCGCCCTTCCGCTCCTCAAGCTCGACGGTGATGTCGGAGAGCTTCTGCTGGCGCTTGTCGCGGAAGCTCCTTTGGGCCATGCGATTCTGTACCCGCCGCCTGTCGACGGCATCCTCGCCGGCGATGGGCTTCCTGCCCGGCTTCGGACGGTCTGGGATCACGACGCTGGAGCTCATCGGGCCACTTGCCTTGACTACTTGTGGCGGCACAGCGGATATGGGCACGCGCTCTTCACGTTGCGTGTTGGTGTCATTGCCGTAGCTGCTGCCGCTGATGCTCCCACTGATGCTGCTGCCGCCGGCGCTGCGAGGCTGAATTTCTTCGGACGGCGGAAAAGCGTTGCCTAGTTGAAGTCCGATGCCGTTGTCCTGGGGCATGAAGGGGTTGCCCGCTTGTGAAGCGAGGAAGTCTGGTGTCTTGTCATCAGCGCATGTCGTCAGTGTCTCAATCTTGATCTTCATTGCGGCGGTGGGTGAGTGACGAGGGTCTCTCTCGGATCTGATTATGCAGATTCATCTGATAAGAAGGGCTCCGGTACCGGCGCAGCCGGAGGCTTGGCAGCCAGGGGGTGGGGGCGGAATGGCGGGGTGTCCGCCAGAGGCCTGGAATCGTACACGGAAGCCTTGTGCATCATGGCCAAACGCGTTTCGCCGCCGCCGATAGACAAGAATGCGCCGCGACAGCCGCCGCACTTGCGAGTCGACCCATATGGGCCACGGCCGTCCGGACTTGGCGTCGGAGTGGGAGGCGGAGGTGGAGGCGGGATGAGCGGCTCGCCAGACAACGAGGCCTCGGAGCTGCACTCTTGACAGACACCACCTTGGGTGGCTGCTGAGAGTAGGAACCAGCTGCTGCATCGCTCACCATATGCTCGCTCCATCGCGGTCCTGTAGTCTGGCAATCGATGATTCTGTAGTGATAAGCCGTCCATGTCTAAGGATATGATCCCGGTGGTTGTGGCACATGGGACGCGAGATCTTGTTCAAAAGAGAAGAAGGGCATTGTGCTGGCGCAACGATGCAAGCGTTCCTGGGCTGTCTAATTGAAGCCGGGACTCGGAAGGAGCCAGTCCCGCATCGCGGTGTATCGACCATGCTGGAGGAAGCTACCGCTGTCGTTCCTTCTAGAGGAAGATGGCCTGGATGTTCGACGACCCGGGTATTCCGTGGCGCGGCATCCCATCGACCGCAGCATCAAGGCGAGACGAGGTCGCCCCGACGAGATTGACTTACCTATGCCGTTGCCAAACGGATCGAGGTTCACGTCGCCCCAAGACCGTCTGAAGGGAAACATGTCGTCCTGCTGCCGGGAGCGACTTGGTGTGTAGGATTGAGGTCAGCGTCTGCGATGCTGCCGTGGGAATGAGATACGAATAAGCCGGGAGTGCGAAACAGCGGTTGTCAGCCCAAGGATGGCGAGAAGAAGAGGGTGAGCGATGGTAAGGAGGAAGTCAAGAGGATGACCATCCAGCACGCAGAGAGCAGGACGAGTTACTTGTTGTAAGAAGATCAGAGGAGGGACCAAAGGTGCACTCAATCCGTCTACTCTGCGACTCTACTAAGCTTGCGGCTAAGGACTGGCAAGCCCACCGAGCCCACCATGGGAGACGCATCCTGCTATCATATGGGAGGTACATTGTCTTTCCGACCGCGTATTGGGCATTACCACCAGATCCACACCGCATACGATTGGCAGATTCGACAGAAGTTGCCTCTGGCGATGAACAGACTTCCGGTAAGACAGCCAGACCCGCAAGCTTTGGCGTGTGCTGAGACGGTTGCACGGGCACTCCTGGCTCAACGGGGTTTGGATGTATCGAGGCTTACCTCTCAAGTTCCGGTTGCGTTATGCTGCTTGACTTATGCTTCCGGGAAGGGCCGCACGCCACCCACTGGTGCTCAATCCACTCTCACGGGCGGATGTATGGGGTGCGTGTGAAGATCGGAACGGTTGATGATCCATTCCAGCCCCTCAGCTCGCCTTGCGCCTTTCTCCAATACCGACGACGGCTCGATGAGGTTGCTCGTGATACAGGCTCGATCGCAGCGGCATATCGGCAGATAAGCAGCACACACTGCGCCCTCTCTTGCAATCGTACGTTGTATCGATGCACGTTGGCCTTTAGAAGCGTACGGAAGACTTGAAACGGCAGTGAGTTGAGGTCTGCTCTTGACAGACTCCCCAGACTACCTTCCACTCGTCTATACATGTACTTGCCATGCGACCAAGTCCGCTTGCGACGGCCCAAGAGCCGGACGGTAGCCACCCGATCTTCAGCGCAACTACCCAAGCGTATGCCTGGGCTTGGCGCTCACATTACGCCGACCCGGCTGCCAGGCCATGTGGCACACATGCAGCTTTAGCTATTGCCCGTAGGCTTCCCTACGCGACCCTGGTCAAGCCCTTCATCTGGTGTTCATCGTTCATCTGACGGCTCCCATCGCCATACATCCAATACTGCACGCCGAGATAACAGTCACAGCTCGCCTGGAACAACCCGCACAGCTTGAAGGCCCAGGGTATGCCGCCTTCGGACAAGAAGAAGTACGTCATCTTGAAGACGTCGCCGACAAGCCAATTCGCCAACACGCTCAACCTGAACCCCTTGCATGACTTGATGCGGCGATTCTCGATGATCTGCGGTATTGGTAGGATGGCCTCGACTCCCAGTGCGACGTAACCTTGAAGGGCAACGTAGCTGGCGCTGGTGCCAATGACGTATTGCAGTATAGCGAGCGCTGCCGTATAGTAGACCAAGAACTGCCAATACGGCTTACGGCTCCGCCACAGCCAGAAGTTGAACGGTCGGCTCGCGGTCTGCCCTCCCTCCTTCAGATCGGCGAAAGGCTGGTTGAGGCTGTGCTGAGCGCCGATGGGTGGCCGGTTCTGCAGCGCGACGTGGAGCATCACGGTTTGGACCACGATCATGACGCTGGCTTGAATGAGCAAGGGAAAGTCGTAGCGAGCTCCGAACCAGTAGAAAAGCCTGGGGTCATCAGCATGAAATGAGGAGGTGGGAAGCAACGCAGTGCGGGGTCACTGACTTCAGTATCGATGATACTAGCATGATCAGTGGTATATCGAGCGAGAAGCCGGCGGATGATCGGCTCCTCCTGATGCTCCATATTTGGTCCGCGTAGGACGTGACCGGCGATGTGACGATGAACACCGGCGCGAGATGCGTGAACGTCCACTTGATGAGTGACATGATACTGCTTGGTCGTCAGCCTGGAGGATACATAGATGGAACAGCATCTTTCCGTGCCCTTCACTGCCTGCTTTGGCAGCGACACCCGCCGCCTGCCCCCGAACAGCCCCAGCCAAGCGTGTCCATTGCGAGGCGAGAGTAGCTGGCACCTCGGGCGCAGCATGTGATCGATGCATACAATCGCTTTGACGTATGTCGGAGACAGCCGGTGGGGATGCTTACCGTCCACGAAGGCGCGAGGCGCGGAAGCACACGGGAAGCGGAACTGAGATCTGGCCTCAGCGATGCATGCTGGCGCAATTAGGCTGAGAGCTCCTGTGAGAATTCTCCTACTTGCTTCGCTGCTGCTAAATCGAGTATGGGGAGCAAATGCGAAGACGATTGTGATGTTCGAAAGATGAAGTCAAAGAGTCGGCCGTCCGATTCGACGTGCCAATCTCGTTGGCTGGCTGTGGCGGTGACGGGCCGATTCTTAGAGATCGGAGGACCCACAGGGCTTATTACTAGGCTAGATGCAGCCCGAGACCTCATTATTATGCCTCGTTCGATTACAGATCACCAGTATCTGGACTTCGTGCACCCGGAGCCATCGACTCGCACATGAGATTCTCAGTTCGCACAACCTCACTAAGCAGCTTGTGCCTGGCTAGGGCAATTCTAAGCAGCCCTGTCCGTATCGGAAAATACATGTACGCTGCACATAAAATGTTCGCGCCTCGACTAATCGAGGTCACACAAGAGGTGAGTTCTCTGGGACACGAGCTGCAAAGCCTGGACGAGATCCGCGACAGCGTACAGTACATCCGGATCACCCGTCAATGCTATACTTCTCTCCCATATCTCGCCCCAAAGTCATGGGCTTGGTTGATAGCTTGGCCGGATCGAAGTCCTTCAGCATGCGCACCTGCTCGCGATACCTGTCAGCCACGTAACGCGCTGGCGACATTCCTCTACCGGGACTCACATTGACAGTGCACCTCTGCTCATCCATGGAGATCCCAAGCGTCTTCATGATGCTGCTCAGATCCACACCAAGCAGGCAGTGACACTTTCCGCAGATCCAGAACGGATTCTTCTTCATGGCGGTCCAGTAGAGTATGCGATGCTCGAGGCCCCGTGTCCACTCGATATCTTTGACGAGGGGGTTGACCGCCCAATGACCGTTGCGGACGCAGTAGCTGCCTGAGCGCAGGACCGTCAATCACCGAGTTAGGAGACATGAGACGGTCTGTGAGCTTACAGAGACACTCGTTGGCAGCATAGCGCTCCGGGTGTTCGTCTGTGACTTCTTCGGCGTAGAGAGGTGGGGAGAGTTTCATACTCCAACGCACGGCACCGCAGTGGCAGTGTAAGTCATAGCCGCCGGAGACGCCGCTGGATTGCGGCCAGGGAAACGCATCTGCTGGCAGCGTAGGCGGCTCTTCCGAAGCTGCAGCAGTAGACGGTGTAGACATGGCTGAGTCTCGAGCGGGAGTCCGAGCAGCTGGGCCGACTATAGCGTGCCAGTTTCAACGAGCTCCTTCGTACTCACTCAACCTTGCAGGCTCGTCAGCCTCGCGTCCGTTGTGCGCACGTAGTGTCGCATCCTGCGCATTCCCATTTGCGCGGGGAAGCCAAGCACATGCGGTGATGCATTGGCAGCAGACTCTGGACACGTGGAGCTGGGCCAAGGCATTCGCACAGGAGCCTTACCTGGTGCTGCTGCTTTCCATGTGGTGACAAGCTTTGGGACAGAAGAGAGCGACGGCACCGGGCGGGAGGCGTCCGGTCAGTGATGCCTAAGGCTTCAAAACGTCTTACGTGGAACACCGGACACACCGCGTACAACTGCAAGCTCTTTGTGCATGCATCGTGGACTGACGACATCCCCGGGGACTTGTGACATGCGGCGAGGTCTACACCGGAGCCGACTCGCTAGCTGCCAAGCCCAACGTTCCGCTTGTCCCACTGATCAATGCAGCTGCACCTGCGCGTCCACCGAAACGACCTGGCCAACTTGCAGGCGAGTGCTTCGCCATTGCACCCCGTCCGGTAGCCTAGACGTGGCACGCGTCTGTATTGCGCAACCAGTGTACGATGACCGCTGTGGCTTAGCTGGGAGCCATCGCTGGAGGTAGGTGCATGGCAGCAGCACGTGCGTTTGGGTCGATCTGAGCTCTATGTTGTCTGTCCAGAACGGCCGAGTGAGAATCAGATCAACGCCGCGCTGAAGAACCAAGTGCACTGCATCCTATGCACGCTTGCCGACTCCATTCAGAGCAGCTGCAAGCTTCTCCGCCCCCCCAGGCCACGCAGCACCTTCTTTCTGGTACGCAGCGCCTTGCAAGATCTGAGCCGCAGTGACAGCTTCGCCATAGAACTCCGCATTCGCCTTGGTCTGCTCTCGGATCACCGTCCCATCGAGCGTCACACCCCCGTACAACCCCAACGACCTCGTGTATGTCCAGACGGGTGGCGCATGTCCGACATCCAACTTCCCGCCCGCCGGCCCTGCCACGAAATCCATACGGCCGCCGACCTTGAACTCGGGAGCCGTGTACGCATCGACTGCAGCTTGGGTGTTAAGCACGCAGATGCAGTCGTAGACATCCAGGCCGTAGGTCATGCCGATGCCGCCGCTCATGACCGAGAAGCCGGAAGGTGGCGACCAGGTGGCGTCTGGGAGCCGGGCGACGACGATGCCGCTGCCGGCGGTGCCCGAGACCCACATGGCGCCGGCGCGGTAGACGGTGAAGATTGCGAGGCCTTTGGCAGCTTCGAGGACCTCGGCGGGGATCTTGCCTTTCTCTATAGGCGAGTGTCAGTGGTGGAAGCGGCCAAGGGCGTGAGGGCGTGTTGTGACTAACCCCGGAATGATGTGAGTGTTTTGGCAGCCTTTTCGCTCTCCTTGCTCATTGGTGCCATCGTTGCGTCGAGCTCCTAGTATTGATTGAATGTGTTGGTTGATAGATGGACGTTGTCGTGTCGGCGGTATCCTGTTGCGATGGCAGGGTCGGAGGTGTGGGCCTTGCTCGAATGTGTGAGAGTGAGTAGTGTCAATGTCAGCGATGATGGATCTCTTCGTGCCAGGCTATGCGTCCTTAGATATATACAATGGCACACCGGCCGTCCGTCCACGTTGCCATCGCCACTCGCATCGCCGACGGAGGCTGAGTAGCATTTGCAATGTCGCTTTCGGTATGCGACGGACATCGCAGCACAGCTCTTAACCTTCTTCTACTGTGCCAGTGGAGTGTTCACTGGTGTCCGCCGCCTCGTGAGTCGGAATTTGTCGCGAAGAGGGCGGGCGCAGCGAATGCGAGGGCTGAACGAGTGCTTGGCAGAGCCGCAGAGACTCGGGCTTTTCGGGACTTCGTTCGCATTCTCGTTTCCCTTGCTCGCAACACTGTTTCCGGATGGCCAAAGATACCCTTGTGGCTCTTTCGACTGGTGCAATGCCTCCGGCGTACGGAGCTATTCGACCGGCGAGGCAGTGTCCCGTGCATGTGCCCGTTCGATGTCGTTGCGAAGTGTATATGTAGCATCCCAAGAGACGCTCCGTTGACCCAGATCAGCACCGACAGCATCAGACATCCATCTCACCTACTATCCAGAGCACCGTCTACCAACTCTACATCAACGACCATCAGCTCGCATATAATCATCACCAAGCACCGGCCAACGACTTCCCGTTCTACCACATCGCCGCACACTCAGCCGAGATCACATCCACCCCGACCCTCCAACATGGTCTTCTTCATTCCCGTGCTTCTTATCATCGCCGGCATAGCCATCTATAAGGAGAAGAAGGAGCGCAAGATCGAGAAGCGCCGATCGGCGGTCAAGGTCAAGGGCCACGGCGTCGTCTACTACAATCAGCCCGCGATCGACGTCAGGCTTCATGAAGAGGCGTTGATCGGGTCGCCGCCGGCGTACCAGCAGCTGGACAATTCGCTTCTCAAGGCGCCCCTCTTTGTCGCGGCCACCCAGTCACGATGCGTTCCGGTCCCTATGTGAAGCACACTGCCGGCCTGTTGTTGGATATTGGCGGAGCTGAGGAGCGGCGCTGTCGTATTGGACGAGATGATTTGTGCGAAGCGCTTTGCGGTCGTCGGGGTTACGGTGTACCCTATCATGTCACGTATGTAGCATCATGACCATTCTAGCCATTCCTTTCTCTCCGAGAGTAGATCGGCTGCACCGGCCTCGTACCTCGCATCTGCCGGCGCAGTCGCAAGCGCCTCGGCTTCGTCCGAGGCCTCAGGCTTGGCGACGACCACATACTGCTGCCCTGTGCAGTGCGGACGACTGGAGGCGGATGGTCAGCAATCGGACGAAACGGTCAGGCCGGCAAACGTATGCGAAGATGTGGGAGATACATGTAGCTTCCAGGTTTCCATCATCTCGTCGTTCGCTGCTTTCCCTTGCCTCGGCCCGGAGGTCCGCCACGTGCGGCCGCTCTTGCCGAACGAGGTTCCGTTGGCCGTAGATACCTTGGGCTCGAATCAACTTCGTCCGAACAACTGGACTCGTTAGCCGCACCAGCGCCAGTGCCAGCACCGCATTGACATAGCTAGCCGTCGCTACGAGCGCACTGCTAGTCCAATCTCCGCTACTAGACGACTATAGCGCGCTAACTACCCCCCCCCCCCCCTCCCTCCTCTTCCCTCTACCGTACTAACTCGCGCCTAGTACTAGCGCCGCCACTAGCGCTAGTGCCACTATACGGGACCTCCCCTACGCTCTTTGCCTCGACGTAGCACTCGCTAGCTACTCGCTAATACCGTATACCGTCGCTCTAATCCTCGTATAGGAGTCCTAGTAAACCCTATTAGACGACTAGCTATAGCCTCGTGCGGCACTCGCTACTCGCTCTAGCTGCTAGATTGGCTCCTAGGAACCTTAAACTCCCGCCTAAGCTTACGAAGCGTCTTAGAGTAGACTTACTATAGACTCGCGACGTACTCGCTCTATAGGACAATACGATGCCTCGTAGGAAGATCAATATTGACTTATATCGCGAGGAACTACTTGCCTAGTAGACTAGCGGTATAGGCTATCGAGAGATATACACGAGGCTTAAGGGACGAGGTACTACTATCGGCTACTCGACACTAAAGCGCTAGTTCGTAGAGGTAGGCGTTTAATTAAGGGCTAAGCAATATAAGGACACTACGGAACTACGGGCAAGGGTCGTGTTCTATTTCTACGCCTTGCGCTTGCTAGACGAATAGGCGGTGCGGCTCCTCTACTACGACGGCTTCGAGGTAGGCTAGCGGAGGCTATAGAAGATACGCATCGAGGTAGGCCTACGCTAGCGCATTCCCGTAGGCGAGGACGTCGACTCTATAATAGAGGAGCTAATAAAGCATAAGATAGAGCAAGGGCTTATAGAGGACTACGGGCGTATATAGCTCTACGTGCATATACGTTCTAGGTACAACATCGTTAGTAGGCATGTTTGATTCGTAACCGCCTCGCTACGCCTCGCTAACTATAACAATAAGGGACCGTCTATACTACGCTACGAGGCTCGCTAATCCGGAGGGTGTAGATAGACGCCGACGTCGCGCTAAGTAGCATAGGGCTACTATTGTCGTACCTAGACCTAATTACGCCTAGTTAATAGATAGCTATTGTAAGCTAGAGTACTAGGGGATCTAGATATATGCCGCTATCGATGTCTACTTACGCTATATTGTCTAGATTTACGTCGGCGTAACGGGTAGGTCTTAGGTCTCCGTCCTAGCCTAATACCTATGTACTATAGTAAGCGGTAGCCTACTACCTCGCATTATCCGATCTAACCGCGGCGTGGAGACTAAGCTAGCGGCTATAGTACACTTTACGCTTAGTAGCGAGCTACGAGCCCGCGACGACGGTAGTCCCCTAACCTTTAGCGACTACTTCCGCTATAGTACTAGCAAGGCGAACTAGCGCATCGAAGCCTAGTAGAACTAGCAATCGAGGGCACTTCGCCGCTAGCGCGAGTACTTCGAGGAGCTTAGTAGGGACGGCGACTTCGACAAGGACAGACTAGTATACCGCGTTGCCTTCCTTGGCGTCTACATGCCTATTATCCGAGCCGTAGTTAAGGGCTACGTCGAAGTCTAGAACTAGTATACAATCCGTAGCTAGGGTAACTACGTCGTTAGTAGTATGCCGCATATAATGTACTACTATCTATAGGAATTCGGTAATAAACAATGCGGAATAGCGATTGACCCTTCGCGGGTACAGCTAATGCTCCACGACCTAGCTAGATTCGGTACGTGTAGACTCGCGGTTCGACTCGCCGCGCCTCGCTAATATCTACATAGACTTCGAAGAGTATCTCCCGTAGGCTACTAAGCAATAGTACGAGGATTACCTCCGTGTAGTAGGCTTTCCGGCCGCCTTCGGCGGAGGTAAGTATAACGACGACGGTAAGAGACCTTACCGCCACGCCTACATTACCCTATGCCGCGCCGCTTAGAGCTATATTAACTAGTAGCTTTAGCCCGCCCTAGAGGAGGCTACCAAGCCTAACGAACTAGACTAGTTCTACCGCGTCTACGTACCGCTCCGCGTAGAGCTAGAGATACTTAGGTAGGCCAATATAGCCGCCGGTAAGCTCGACGAAGGCGAGGGTGTCGATAAGGATGTCGATCTACTAAATTAGGTTTGCTATAGTAGGGTTCCGTATGGCGCTAGAGGCGCCTCGCTACTTAATTAGCCGCGGCCTCGCTCTCTAATAAACACGCTATCCCCCCTACCTCCTTCTTTCCCTTTTTCTATCTATTCCTCGAAGTTGCTCTATCGACTAAATTACCGTCTACGTACCAATCCCCCTCGTCCTACTACTTCCTAATAGCTAACGAGTATTGGGGCAAATTCTATAAAGAGTAGGGCCTCGACTACGTTAAGTTCTATAGGGATTTCGACTACTATAACGTCTATAAGAAGAGAAACCCTAAGGCTAACCGCAGCAAGTAGTATACCGCTCTAATAGCTACAATGTAGGGCTCGAGCACTACTTAGTAGCGAGTCAATAGGGGACTAGCGGCTAGCTAGGAGCACTAGCCCATAGGCGCGCGCGCTAGCAGCGCTAGCAGCGAGGCGGCTACTACTCCATCTACTATTCGGACTTTTCTATCGATATCTAATTAAGCGAGCTCCGAGGCCGCTCGCTACAACGCCTTCGACCGCAACCGCCGCCCTCCTATGCCGAACGCTAGTTCGACGACGGTCTAGGCACGCTAGGCGGCTACTATTAAGGCTTCCGTAGCCTATCTACCTTACCTTGCGGCTAAATTAGTAGCAACCGCTACTCCGAAGATTAGGATGTATAGGTATAGGCTGTCCGTCTATTAGTAGTGGTCTCGAATTAGCAATAAGCTAGGGCCTACTAAGACGTTTACCGCCGCCGTAATGCTTACGTAGTTCGAGGACAGCTTTACGGAGGAGGAGTAGGTAAAGAGGGGCCTCTTATTAATCGACTTCCTACTCGATCGTAGAGAAGAGGACGACTATAAGTGCCCATAGCTATTAGAAGGCTACCTCGCTTATAGCTTTATAGCGGGCTTCAATGTAGACGACGACACGCCTATCGCGATTAGCCGTACTAGCGACACTAGCTCTCTCGATAGGTAGTAGCTTAAGTTCGACAATCGAGGCAGCGGCACTACTAAGCGGATTAGCGTCTACGTTAAGTGCGACTACGTAGCTAGTAGTCTTAGCGCCTCGCTATTACTAGAGCCGGAGCCTAAGCCTAAGCCTACACCGAAGCCGAAGCGGTCGAAGAAGCGTAAGAGCGGCAAGTAGGCCTCCGAGCCACCCCCCCCTTCGCCGACAGCGAGACTACTACGCCGTGCACGCACCGCATAGCCGCCTAACAAAGTAGACGACAGTACGCTTATTAAGTTAGAGCCGACGCCTCTACCCCTAAAGAAAATCGACCCCTTACGACCCCTACACTACTTTAACCTAGTTAGTACTACGACGGAGGAACTAGACTAGCAGATTGCCGACAGCAAGTAGAAAGACCGCATCTACGAGTAGGAGTTCCGCGAATAGTTCGGCATTAACTTATTATAGTAGACGGCGACTATAGAGTAGTAGTTCAACGAGCTTGTCGATTATAACGGCGGCCTATTAGGCTAGACTACCGACTCCGAGCTACCGAGGGCCCCGTTAAAGCAGCAAGCTAAGCGTCGAAGGCAACCGGCCTCGGTTAAGCTATCTAACCGAGAGACTCGCAACGGCGGTGTACGCAAGCCGGCAGCGACTCTTAGCGAGTCTAGCAACGAGGTCCTCGCATTAAGAATTAGCAAGGCCCTAGCTATCGGCATGCCGAAGCCTACTAACTAACTAGCTAGTAGAAACGCTATCGACTCGCTAAGTAGGCAAGGTAGCTAGTAAGTCTTTAATAATCTTATAGTGCTCTCGCTAATTGCATTATTAGGCTATAGTATCTCTAGTAGTATGGACGTATAGCTAGTGTTTAGTATAAGAGCCGTAGGCTAGCGTTGTAGTACTAGATAGCATTAATATTAACAGATAGACTAGAAATAAGACGGGTTTAACGATGCTAGTTTAGCTTCGCGGCTAACTCGCTAAACATTAGCTAATGCTAGCCGTCCGTTCGATCGCCGCCCGTAGCGAGTAGCTTAAGTAGTATTAATATAGAATCGCCGCCGCCTCGCTACACACTCGCAATACCGCGCCTACTTAACCTGTCGGCGCTTAGAAGCGCGAGATTACCGGTAGCTACGCTAACACCGCGGCTACCTTAGCCCTTAGCTACTCGAGCGAGGCACTAGTCGCCTCGCAACGCGCCTCGCACGTAACGATCTTCTCGTCCCGCTACGATAGCTACTCGCGCAGCGCGACTAGCTCTACACGGAGACTAGTAACTTCGCCGTCTGTCGCTAGGCCGTTAGCCTTTACTACCGCTACAACCTCCGTTAGCTCCGCGAACTCCTTAGCCCCTATAGTAGACGCCTCGTCGCCGGCCTCTTCGACGGCCTCCTCCTCCGCTACTTCTCTACTAGCCTCGCACTTCGACTTAGACTAGCGCTTGCAATAAGCGTAGGCCTTGTCGAGCTTGCTAGCGAAGACGCGGCATTACGCGGAGCCTAGACGAACGTACTAACGGTAAGGCTTCGGGGCGTCCTTGCCCTCGTCCGTCTCTATAATCCGACTAGCCTAGTCGAACTTGCGAATAGCCGCTAGCTTCGCCTTCTCTCTAGCCGTGCCCGTAACCTCTAATACCTCGTCCTTTATCTTCTACTATGACTCTACTAAGTAGGCCTACTAGATCTTGTTGTCCTCGTTTACGGTCTCCGGCCTACGGAGCGTGTCGAGGCTACAGCGAGTTAGCTACTAGTTACCCAAAACTACTCGCACCTGCTTACTAGTTGCTTATGCGCTCTTAGATCGAGGCCGTTATAGCTATAGCTACTACTAGGTGTCCTTAAGGCTATCGGTACTACTACGGCGAGGAGGGCGCTATAGGTAATTTGCTCTAGTAATTGAAGGGGGGCGAGGGTAGTAGTATATAAGGGCAATAGGTGTCATTGTACCGTATAACAATAGCATAGTAAAGGTAGTATAACATTGCAAGGTAAATTAACGAGTAAAGTTAATTAGTAGCTAGCTCGCACGTGAATAGCTACTGTTGACACCTGCTTGGCATATAAGAGTAATTAGATAGCTTAGCATTCGTACGTTCGTACGCGAGTTCGCCGCGAGTTACTTAGTAAGTAGCGGCGAGCGTATCTACGAAGAGGGGGAGGGGGTAGGGTAGTAGGAGCGGTGGTGCCGACGGTAATTCACGCTCAACCGGCCACTCGCGGTGCACTCGCGCTGGCCTAGATTCTAGCTCTGGTAATTTCACTTCGGTGATATTGATTCGAGCCCAAGGTACCAATGGCCAACGGTCCGAGGCCGATGATGCCCGGCCCACTTCACCGCGTTAAGCTTAGACGATAGAAGCTTTCAGCTGACGCACATGGATGCTGCTTGGACATCCGCATCCTGGCGACCAGACACGACGTGACACGACGTGGACATATACATATACCTTGGCAGCTCTCAGGAGCCGCTCACGACGCCACAGCTGAGAAGCTGGCGACGTGGTGGCTTCTGCGGAAGGGTATGTATGCTCGTACCCCCGCGGACACCGACTTCGTGTCGCGCTCTCATCATCGCCTCGAAGTTGGCGTGAACACAGCATGGTCGGGGTGCCTGGACGCAGTCGCGGCTGCCATACTTGTAAACAACGGAAGGTCAGTCAAACTCTTGCGGCAAGTCTACGTTGTTTACCCGTCGCTAACCCGGGCCGCAGGTAAAGTGCGGTGAGTCCATTCAGGCACCGGTCTGCCCCACCGCCCAGGAGCGCGACTGATGGCGGGCAGACGAAGGTCCGCAACCGTGCGCACGCTGTCGGAAGTCTGGCTATGACTGCGCAGGTACGCCGACGAACCTTGGCCTCATGCAACGGTATCACGGGCTCACAGATTAAGGGTAGGGTACGCCAGGCCCCTCGCCTTCTACAACGCCACGCCGACGACTCTCGCCCATCGACCCGGCGTGTCTGATCGGAGAGGAGACCATGCAAAGCGACGTAGCAGACCGCGCCCCGCCGTCGCGATCTGCGCTGGGGCTGGCGGGTGCGACAACTCCGTTCCTCCCATGTTAGGCCTGGTCGCGTTCAAAGACCAGATGCACATCGCCTTCGTCATCAGCAACGATTACTACAGCTCATACGCCTCTCCCTGGCTGCATTTGGCGGTGGAGAAGAAGCTCGGCAGCCTGGCCTATCAAGCATCCAATGCGTTCTGCCAGAGCGTCTTCGGCACCTCGCACCAGCTTCGCGACGAAGTCACGGACGCAGATGCTCGGTATGGGGACGCGCTGCTACTGCTGAACGACGCACTGGCGCGCGCCGCATCTACACAGCTCCCGGAGCTGCTCGTCCCCATCCTGCTCTTGCTGATGCACACGTCTTCAAACCGCAGCATCGAGGAGTCCGAAGTACATATCGAAGGGATGCGCCAGCTTCTCATCATCTGTGGACCCGAGGCGTTCCAGAAGGATCACCTCTGGGCGGCTACCACGTCATGCCGTGCGGTGCTTGCATCCTACGCTTTGGATCACAAGCAGGCTTCCTTCCTCGAGCACGAGAATTGGCGATCGGCCTCTTGGTCTCCTACGAATGGGCTGAGATCCGCGCTGGATTCTATCAACGACATCTTTGTCGCGTTGCCTGGGCTGCATCAGCAATCCCAGGAGCTGCGTGGCGCCAGGCAGGATATGCATGCCAGCATGCACTTTCTGGATCGGATCACGCATCAAATCGATCGTTTGTGCCACTGGCGTAATGGTTGGGAGTCGGAACATAGTCACCTAGTGTGGGAAGAGGATCGCAGCCACGTTATCACGCCCGGATACGAGCCCGCATACCCTCCACAGGCCAGTCGACTACTTCGCTTTGCCGAGTCCGAGAGCGCAGTTGCCGTGTCGATGTACAACGCCATCCTGCTTTCAATATCCAGCCTGCTGAGTCAAATGCACCCCTGTGTCGATGTCGGCAGTATCGCCACCCTAGGCACGGCTTGCGCCATGCCTGGTGCCACAGCACATACCGATGTGGCTCTGGTTCCAGGCGTCAAGGAAGGCTTGCTCAATCCTGTCAGTCCTGCACGCCAGATCTGCCGCGCGTTCGACTACCAACTTCTCTCCGCTGACCGGATCACGGCGCCTGCTGTGTACTGGCTATTTCCATTCGGCTGTGCTCGACATATCCTGGCCGGAGACGAACTCTGGGGCGACTGGGCGCAAGAGATGCTTGCTGCGTCTCATGCGAAGCGATCGCATGGTAGTGGGATTGTCAGTGGTGGGCATGGGTTGTACATCCTGGAGCGATGCGAATCGGGCTTGGACTGAGGACAAAGACAAGATACACATGTGCACTCAGGTCATGATTGGTGGTGGGAGAGCGGAAGGTGGTCTGTCCGTCTTGCTTTGAACACCAACAGAGCCCAGCAGAAGGACCGCATCGCTCGAGCATACTAGAAACTTCACGCTTCGATTACTCTGGCATCACGCTACGCACCAGTGAGACCAAGATCGAGCATGTCCGAGATTGTGTCCGCCAGCGGTTCCTTCTTGCTCCATTCTGCACTCCATCCCAGCATTGCCAGACGGTCGGCTCGGGCATGGCCATTACTGCCGAGCAATGACCAACCGACTGGATGGTCATCAGCAATCTATGTTTGAACAAAGAGATCTGTGTTCACGCACATGGGCCGAGCGGGTCGGTGATGGCAGCGGGAAATGGCTGCTCTTTTGGCGTTGACAGGAGACCTTTGGCGAACATGATCTGTCGACCATTCGTCAGCTCATCTACCGAGTATGGCCGGAAGAAGGACTCGCCTTTCCTAGGATGCCATTGATCTGCTTCCACGACATTGTCGGCTCCGTCGAAGTCACGAAGACTGAACCCAAACTCAGCATTCGACCCATCGCGACCCCCAATGGTGTACAGGAGGCTTACACAAGCCGCTACTGTCGTCACCGAGCTCGCCACCTTGTGCGGCGTCCAGCACGCAGCTCACTGCCTGTGCTACATCCTTGACGTGAACGCAGTACTGCGTCACTTCTCCCGGGCCCCAGGTACCGGCGTGGCCCACCGCTTTGGCGAATCCCGAGAAGAAGGGAACCCATGCGCCGCTTCTTGGAGCTGCGCCCTGTCAGTGAAAGACTCAGGGTTCGCCCGTGAATGACGCTTCTGCAGAGTACAATTGCCGATGCCATAGATTAAGCCGGGGAACAGGATGAAGGTGCGAACTCGACATTGGCTCGCCGAGCTGAGCGCGAGGATCTGGACAACGGATCAGTACCTTGGCCAACGGCTGCCTACCGGCTCGACGACTCACCTGGCGGTCGACGGCCAGATGGGGGTTCTCCGGAGGGCAGCTATAGTAGCGTCAGCGCCTCAACTTTCGACCCTTCGGAATCTGCCATGACGCACTCTTCAAGCTTGAAGCCCACGTCAGTCCACTCCTTGGGATGCTGAATCTTCTCGCCCTTGACGTTGTCGGCTATGACTCCAAGACCCGACATGTGCAGATATATCGGCCGGCGATGGGAATTCTGCGCGATGTCACGTTTCAGGCCCGCCAAGATCGCCTCGACGGATGGGAGATGATCGGAGCTGGCGACGTTGACGATGATGTCGGCTGTCTCGGCCGCGTCGGCGATCAGGGCGCT
Organism: Teratosphaeriaceae sp. CCFEE 6253; assembly: GCA_033119285.1. Taxonomy (NCBI): domain Eukaryota; kingdom Fungi; phylum Ascomycota; class Dothideomycetes; order Mycosphaerellales; family Teratosphaeriaceae; species Teratosphaeriaceae sp. CCFEE 6253. The sequence continues at coordinate 18,411 of JAWDJV010000244.1, forward strand.
GTCCTCCAGGCTGCCGTCGATGACTTCAACATTAGTATTTAGCGCTTGCAGTCCTTGGACCTTCTGCGTTGATGCGCTCCGCACCAAACAGCGGAGGTGGAGTTCTGGATGGGTTTGGGCCAGGACTTCAAGCAGGTGTCCCCCAACGAACCCTGTCGCTCCGAGCACGAAGGCAGACCTCGCTGGCTTGGTCATGGCGCACTAGGAGTGTGCTGTTCAACGGAAGCGAAGAGCTGATGCAACACTGAATCGCAGCCTTCTTGCGCGGCTTCGAAAGCCATTTGTATCTGACGAGAAGCCTCCATTACACCTGTTCCGGCATGTCTGGTGGCCGGTGACTTGATGCGAGCCTCATTCAGCTTGCAATGCATCTTACATCACAAGACCGGTGTTCCTGCATCTCGTGACATGTATCCGGAAGAAGACTACTCGCCGATTCAGCCGCGCTCTGCTGTAACGGGACTGTCCCTTCACTGCATGATATGTCGCTAGGCTCCAGCAGCTACGAATACGGGATTAGAGCGAGGCAGGAGCCGATCGCCCGACTGTAACAGCTTCGTACCATGGCAATGGAATTCGCGCAATTAGTTTCACGGGTGGCTTCACCCGGCCGGGAGAAGCGCACCACACTGCCTCTCGTTGAGAGAGACTACGGACTTACGCCACGATTACCACTGAACTCTCCGGCGTGGTTGTTATTCAGCCGGCGCCCCAGCCCCCATCAGCGCCTGCATCGTCGCATCGCAGTACTCGATCTGCTCTCGGAAGTAATGGTTCGCTCCGCAGATCTCCACCGTCTGTCCTCGCGCCGGACCTCCATTGACACTCTCGTTGTCGAGCAACAGAAGCACCACTTCGGTCACTTTGGAGACCGGCGTGAGCATGGAGTTCGGGAACATCTGCAAGTAGCCTCGCGTTAGTCGTCACTCGACAGCAAAGGAAGTGAGTCTGGACTTACCTGATACACCGCATCGGGCAATATATTGGTCCGCACAATGCCGGGGCAGATGGCATTTATCCTGGCCTTATTCTCTCTCCAGGCCGCCGGCGCTATGCTCCTTGCCCAGCCCACGACGCCGTGCTTCGATGCGCTGTACGCTGGCGATACTTGAGAGAGGTAGAAACCGGCAGAGCTGGCTGTGATGATCAGACTTCCTGGGCTGAACTCCCGGCTAGATTTGCCCAAATAATGAAGCGCCAGCTGACTGGTCAAGATTGTGCCTTTGAGGTTGATGTCGATTAAGCTCGTGTTTGGCTCTGGCGGCGCATCGAAATCGGCCGCGCCGTTGACGGCTGGAGCATCTGGTGGTGCTAGAGCGATTCCGGCATTGGCGAAGACAAAGTCGACCCGCTGATGGGCTTGGAAGGCGATCTTGAAGGCTCCCGCGAGCGAGGTGTAGTCGGTCACATCGGCCTTCGCGAACGTCGCTCCGATCTTCTTCGCAGCGGTGTTTCCCCGATCGGAGTCACGGTCGAGCAAGAAGACGTTCCAGTCGCCGCGGGCGACGAGCGCTTCGCCGACAGCCAGACCTATCCCGCTGGCACCACCCGTGATGATGGCCACTTTAATTTTGCTGGACATGGTTCGGACTGCAGCCGCGTGAGCGATCAGCGGTAGGTATGGCAAGCTGTGTGCGCGCAGTAAGTGTAAGGCCTGTGGCCATGATGCTCGAAGGCAGACGACATGCTTATACACGCCGTATTGCGTGTAGTAGTCCTGTGTAGGACTATGCACGTCGCACAATCCATCCAGAATAAGTCAAGCGGTTGTCAAGTCGGCTAAAGAGGCTAGGCAATGCCGAATCAGCTGAGACAGAGCTGAAAGTCGTGTGGACACCTATGACCATGCCCAGCAGACCGACTGCATGTATCACAGAAGCATCTTGCGGCATGCGTCGCATCGCCAGCTGGCTCATCTCCACAATCACGAAGACTCTCGATGCGGATGGTGCCCGCCGCCTCGATGGCTACGGTTCTTCATTGGCAACGCAGTCTGCGCAACACGTCCAGACGAATGTGCCAGTGCTGCTCTCGGCGACCCAATTGGGATAATGCCCGGGATGTATAGTTCGGTGCTGTTACTGATCGCGCGGGCGAAGCTGCAGATTAAGGACACAGAGTGAGTCACCATCCGGTAGTGGGCGAGTATCAAGACTGGGTCCAGTGCGCGGCACTACCGTCAAGCGTCAGCTCTATCCTCGGACGAACAAGCCGGGACTAGGGTGTTTTGAAGAAAGTGCTGTTAGCGAGCCTGCCGTCAGTGCAGACTCGTGAGAATGCGCAGTAACGGCTGACCACAACATCGTGCGGTGAATTGACTTGTCCGCTCCCCCCTCAAATGTAATGCGGCTGAGCATCACCGGGTTTGGCCCTATAGCTAATTCTCCCTGCCGGCAGGAAGAACAGCGCAATCAACGCGCCTCTTCGAACTTGCGGATAATGGTGCGTCCCCGGACCTGGCGATGTCCATCCAGCGCCCTGCCAGCCTTGCATTCCCTTCAGCTCCGCAGTCCGATCGAGTTGAACGACGCAGTTGATCTCTCCATAGGGATGCGAATGGTATTGACCTGAGTACTAGCCGACTCATCAGCGTTTGCGCCATCCAATGCGACCGGATCGAGAGGAGTACGGGATCAGCATCACCGGATCGTATTGCAGGCTAGAAGGCTCACGCAGTGATGTAGACTAGATGGACATACCTCATCCTCGCTCTCAATGTACACGGTAGTGATTGAGAAGAATCTGTTCTCCGCGCTGGGTTGGAGAATCTTGGAGCGCCGATACTTCGCTCCGTCGAGCTCGACATTGGCCACCCACCCCTCCTCGAGCCCTTGGCGAGCCAGATTGCACAAGTCTTCGTAGACTGCGTTGCCAGGACCGTAGTTCGTATTCAGATAGGCTTCCAGCTCATGGCCCGGAGTGCTGGGGACCGTCGTGTCAGTGGAATGTGAAGCTGAGAGACGGAGGCGAAGAGAGGCATGTCGCACAAGGTCGACAGTGCTGAGCCAGGGGCTGTATGAACGATCGAGAGCCTTACAGATCTTCCACTTCGGCGAAGGAGTCACGGCACCGGCCGACGAGCTGCTGGGCGGTAGGATGGCCAAGGAGGTCGACCTCGGTATGCGAGCCGCTACTCCCGGGTGACATAGTGGCGGCAGATGCAGATGTCTACAGGATTTCACGCAATCGCCGACTGTGATCAAGCGAAGGTGGGCGCTGGAGGTGTAGACACCACTCGCCCGTTCATGTATGAGCGCTCGCTGCTGGACCCCGCTTCAAGCCTTTTGCTTCCTCCACTCGCTGTATGTTTCCAATCTCGTCCGAGCTGTTCTGTTCATGCACTTCCTGTCTCACCATCCCGCACAACGACAGCTTGATGGCCAGTGGTCCTGGAATGCAGTCCAGCGTGACGCGGGACGGTGAGAAACATGCGTCTCCGCTAGATCTCGAGTCAACGGTGGGACGGCTTGGAAGAGATAATGCCATGGTCATCCACCGGTCGCCACGCTCGCTCGTCAGCCTTCGCTCTTCCATGCTTCCGCGTCGGACTTGCGCCGGCCGCACTCGTCTCACCCCTACGTGACTGATGGCCAGGATGAAGGAGGCAAATGTCGATGCCAACACGAACGTCACCCTCCACGATGCGGCAGTGCCGTCTCTGTATGACCCGCACCAGATCCTCATCAAAGTTGTTGTCTCGGCATGCAACCCGAAGGACTGGAAGATGGCCGCCGGCCTGCTTGTGACGATTGGTGACTGCGCCAACAGCGGCGACGAGATGGCAGGTGAGTACGATTGTTGCGATCCGACAAAGTCGTCTCGACGTAGTAGAGCTCGGTGGGCTTAGTTAGTATTAAGACACGGGTGTAGGAATACTTCTCTCGGTGTTAGTAGAACTTAATGAACCTCTCTAAGTGAATTACTAAGCGTTAGTATACGAAGACCTTTTAGTTAGATTAAAACATAAGTTAAATACAAACTACCTATATAGAGATCTATCGCAATATATATAAAGGAGATTTATGTTCCGTAGTAATCGTAGTTACTACTAGTAATTGCGATATAGATCGTAGTTACTAGTCGTAAGTACGAGTTAAGTCGCTAGATTACGTCGTAATCGAGTAATCTCCTATACTTATCGTGTTACGTAACTAAGCCGTCCTTAGCCTTAGTATAACGCTATATTAGTCTTAGGTTGTATTTGTTATAGTCGCTTCTTAAGTATCTATAATATTATTCCCTCCCTTAAGTTACTATATCCTTATAGTTTTGTCTTGTTAATATTATATAATTTTACTTAAGTAGCTTATATCCTAGGGTCGGGCGCGTTGGTATTTGTCCTTTCTACGCGGTACTTAGTACCGCGGGGTAAGTAGAGCTTTAGGTATAAGTTCCCGTAGGTTCCGCGTATTTAAGTTCGTTATCTAACGATAAGTTCTTTAGCTACTTACAATCGTCTTTATCTTACTTCCGAGATCTAAAGGAATAGCTATCCTTCGACATTTGCCTACGAGCGTTATTTCTTAAACAACTACAATTGTATTATTATAGGTTTAGGATCTAATCTTTACTACTTAGAGTATATTCGCCTTAGTCGTAAGTACGTAAATATATCTTAGGCTTCCTTAGATCGTACTCGAGAGGAGTATTAAAAGAAGGTTAAGGTTAATAAGGAGGAGCTAGCGGCGGTCCTAGCGCATCTTATACGCGACAAGAAAATATTACGTTAGGCGGAGAATTATATAAAATAGAAGGCATTATATCTAAAGGCCGAGATAGAGCTTACTAGCGAGCTAGAGGTCGAGGAGGATTGTCCTACTACGGACGCGACTATAGGCCTCTCTCCTACGCTTTAGTCGTCCCTCGATTTCGTTAATACCGTTATTAATTTCGGTAGTAAGTCCGTAGTAGCCGGGCCTTCTAGTTAAGCGTCCGGTAGTATTTGCTTAGGAGTTATTAGGAGTTCCTTAGGTAGGTTACCGGTTCCTATATATTGTCCGAATTTGGATAGTTCTTTTACTTAACGAGGTAATACTAACCTTATTTCCTTAGAATTCCTTTAACTTTGTACTTAACGTCTTTCTATAGTTCGAAGTAGAACGTCGTTTATAGCGTAGAGTCCGGGTCTACTAGTTCTAGGAGTAAGATATAGAATACTAGATATATCCTAGTATCTTTAAGTAGGCTAAGCTTATAGCTAGCCTTGCCTCTTTATTCGTCGACTAAAAATAGTCCGACCTTTATATAATCTAGTTTCTTTGTATCTCGTCGTGTCTTAAGGTTCTTTATAAGGAGGTATACCTTATCCCTCTTCTTAAGTAGAGGTACTGTTTTTAAGTCTTTATATTAGCTACTTATTAAGGCATTCTAGGATTTAGTAATTGCTCGTCGTATCGTAGTATAGATGTCCTTAAGTAATCTAGAGTTAGTTAAGGCCCTATCGGTCTACGGCCTAAGTCGTAGTTCTATAAACAGATTCGGATTCTTACTATAATTAGCGAAGAATAGTATTTGTCTAGTTGTCTTAAAAGCGTTGTTATTAAGTACGATTTGTACTATAGGCAATAGTAAGACCTAGTTGTCCTACGTATAGTTAACGTAGTGTCGTAAGTATGCTTCGAGCGACTAGTTGCTTCGTTCTATTTGTCTATCCGTTTATAAGTAAAAAGCTATAGATAGCTTATACTTAATTTCTATTACTACGACGAGCGTCTTCTAATAGTTAGATATAAAGAGCTTGTCTCGGTTCGTAATAAAGACTATCGGTATCCTATAGTAGCGTATAAGTCTATCGAGCACGAGGTAGCCTAATTACTCTACGTTAATAGACTCGCTATAAGGGATAAAGTATAAGTATTTCGTAAGTCGATCGACTATAACTAGTATAGAGTCGTGTTGTATTCCTAGTACTAGGTCCTTAGACTTAGGAAGCTTAACAATAAAGTCTATTGTAACTTCGTCCTAAGGCTACTAAGGTAGTTCGCGGAACTCTAAGTTTCCGTACTTAGCGTACCGCGAGGCCTTGTTCTTATTGTAGCTATCGCATCGCTTAATGTACTTAGAGACTTTCCGTCTTACATCGGGGAACACGAAGTTACGTCGTACGTGTTCTATAGTTCGAGCAATCCTAGGGTAGCCGAGTATCGGTCCGTTATAGTAATCTCGAATGTAGTTATCCTCTTTTATAGGTAGTACCTTAAACTTCCTATATTCGACTAGGAATTGTTTTTAGTTATCGCGGAGTATTCGTAAGGTAGCATTAAACTCCTAAGTATCTACGCTTAAGCTGCCGTCCTTGTTAATCTCAAGGATTTGTTATAGTTTTAACAAAGTATCTTCTATGTAGTCGATTCGCTTACTTAGCGCGTCGGCGCGCCTATTGTCCTTGCCTAGAGTATATATAATGTCGAACTAGTATTGTCCGAGTAGCTCTAACTATCGACACTATCGTCTCGAAAGATCCTTAGTAGTTATAAAGTATTATAGGTTCTTATAATCCGAGTAGATAGTTAGTCCGGTTGCTCCTTTATAGTATATTCTCTAATAGCGTAATGCTACGACGATTGCTAGTAGCTCCTTGTCGTAGATTTCGTAGTTCTATTCCGCTAGTAACATCTTCCTTAAGAAGTATATAATAGGGTGTCTATTGCCTTTATCTTCTTACGTAAGGTAAGCCCTAATAGTAAAGTCGGATACGTCGGTCTCGATAATAACTTTCTTCTTTAGGTCGAACATAGCTAGTGTTAGTACGGATGTACTCGCTTGTTTAAGGCGTCGGAACGCCTTCTCTTAGTCTACTCCCTAATTGAACACGATGTCCTTTCTTATAAGGTTCGTAAGTAACGTAGCGATCTTAGAGTAGTCCTAAATAAACTTACGGTTGTAATTCGCGAGTCCTAGGAATGCCTAGACGTCCTTAACTGTTTTAGGAGCCGGCCATTCTATAATGGATGTAATTTTCTTAGGGTCTATACGTATTCTATTAACGCTAACGATAAATCCGAGGAAATTAACTTCTTTCCTAAAGAACTTACATTTCTTTAGTGCGGTTTAGTAACCTACCTTATTTAGTCGTTCGAAGACGGTGTCGACATCCTTAATATGTTGTTCTTAGCTTCCTTTTATAAATACTAGTAGGTCGTCTATATAGGCAATAACGATAATGTCGAGGATATATCGAAGCGTCTCGTTAATAATCTCTTAGTAGGTAGCTAGTACATTAGTAAGACCGAATAGCATTACTAAGAACTTATAGAGTCTAAAGCGTATCCTAAAGGCGGTTTTCTATTCTTTACCTTCGGCTATACGTATGCCGTAAAAGGCGTCGCGTAGGTCGATCTTAGTA
>JAWDJV010000245.1:0-25733 GCA_033119285.1 Teratosphaeriaceae sp. CCFEE 6253
CATCAGGACCGAACTCAGGAGAGGCTTCATAGCTTCCTGGTCGGTCGCAGCCGCATCGATGAACAATCTGAGAGCTTGGGCGGCGCTAGACCTGTTGACAAGGTCGTCGACGTCTGCGATGTAGAACAGACAGTTGTGCAAAATCGGCAGCCATTGCTTCGCATTGAACGATTGCCAGTTTCCCGAGATCTCAGAGAAGGCACGTTCGCGCAGCTCATGATCAGGCTGATCCAAGCGATAGCTCTGTGCGTTGAGGTTCGCGCATATGCTCGCCACCTTAGCGAAGCCATCATCAATTGCGCAGATCTTCGCCAACACATCGCAGAGCAGCGTGCGAGTACTCGATCGCGGCATCCGTGAGAACAAGCCAGCAACTGCTTCGAAGAGCGCGTCGTCCGGCGTCGTCTCTGAGATATCCAGGAGGGGCTGAAGTGTCTTGAGCAGACCACTTTTGGTGCCCGGAGATACCAGTCTGCTGGGTTTGACAAGCAGATTACTGCACACCTGAAAGAGCCTCTGCGCCTCGGCTTTGTCCGTGATGCGTATAGCCAGCTGCGTCAAGCTACGCACAGCGGCATCGAGCACGTCCTTTGATGGGGCGCCGCTCAAGATCTGACCGATGCCTTGCACGAACCCTGTCACGTGTGCCTCGAGCACAGCAGGGCCGGCGTTCTCGGGATCAAGCAGCTTGTCAAGGATGTCTTGCAGCACGAACAGTCGGACCTCATCCTTGGCGCTTGATTCCTGTAACAGCTCAGTCACTCCTGCTAGAACAGTCTTGTCGCTACCGCTTATCAGATACGACGATGTGAGCGAAGAGGCGGCCCACGCGCCGAACAAACGAAGCATGCCTGAGACAGACTGCGTGTTTTCCGACGCGAAGGTAGCGAGCCGCGGACGGATCACTTCCTCAAGGATGACTTCCACTTGAGGAGCAAGCTTGGCGGTGCTCATGTCGGTGTGTATATGCACCAGACACTGTATACCAGCCTGCCTGACTGACCGGAGTAAGGATGCGTCAGCCATCTCGGTTTGGCTGTCGAGCTTCTTCGATGCCGCGACTGTGCAGCGGAGCACGGCTTGAAGCACCTTCTCAGCGAATGGCTGGAGATCAGCCCCAAGAGTGTCGAGCATATCCTTCAGCATGTTCAGCATACCAAGCTGTTGCCTGGGCGAAGGGCCAGAAGAGCCGTTTGAGATACCGGAGGTTATGTCCCCCGAGACGGGTGCTGTAGCGATGTCGACGAATGTGCGGATCGTGGCTGGACCAAATCTTGACAGTGCAACAAAGATCGCTCTGCGTCGTGAATCTTGCTCGTGCTTGCCTCCTGCCACTGCTCGGCCATAGAGCAAACGCAGCAGGACAGGCATCAAGCTTGGGTGATCCTCGGCCCGGATGGCCTCCTCGTCCTGGCCTCCTTGCAGGAAGATGGAGAGCTCCTCCCGAAAGCGCGCCTCGTCGAGCATGTTGACGAGATGCTCCTCGTAGCGATTGATCGCTTGATCTTTCCAGGCAAATATGGCACCCAGAGCAGACCGCTGAATCTCCACGTCCCCGTTCGCGCACAGCTTCAGCAGAGCGGTATACACCTCGGCCGACTTATAGAGCACTTTGGGGTTGTTGAATTTGGCGAAGACGGCGAGCATAGCTTTCTGATCCTTGCGCACCCAGCGACTTGCGGATGTGTCATCCTCAGACTCCATTCCGGCGGCGCCGGCCCATCGTAAGAGCACCGGTACAAGCATGCGCGAGCGCTTTTCGGCGAGCTGAGGTGCTTTGTTCAAGACTCTTAAAGCTTGACTACGGGAATCGAGAGTGAAAGTTGCGCTGCCCTCCTGGTCAATTGCTAGCTGCTGCGCGGGCGAAGGGTAGCCGCTGTACGGATCATCGAATACTTGCTTGCTGATAGCGGAAAGCTTTCCGAGATTCGAGCATTCGAAGTCGGACAAGACATGGAAGCCTTCGGATGCAACGTCGATGGGCTGAGCTTGCGCTGCATCCTCTTTTGGCTCGGGCAGTCCTTCGAGCCAGGCCTGAGCAAGGCTGATGACTACTTCCTCCGCCCGCGTGTCTTGACAGATCTCGATGATGGTCGCGATCGCATCGTCCCATGCTTGCGCTAGTCGAAGATGTAGCAGCCCAAAGCAGTATGTCGGTATCACCTTGCGTACGACATCATCAACGGTAGTGAGCCGATAATCAGCGGCGAGCTTCCGGATATTCATCGAAATCGCACGACTGGAAGCCAGGCTGACTGGCGTAGACTCGACGGCAAGAGCAGTGCTCAGAGCGGCTGAAGCTGGCACGCCCATAAGCTCACGCAGCTTCGCCAAGAATTCCAGGCTGGATTCGCGCACGTCATGTGATGGCGATGCCAGAGCTTGGACCAGGCCGTCCAGGAGAACGGAGGTATGTGGTCCTTCGACAGGCGATGGCTGACATCGCTCTGCATAGCGTAACAGACTCTTGCAGAACCCCGCGCGAGTCGCGTTATCGACACTGACTGAACAGAGCCTCGGCCACCAGCGGCCGAGTTCACCAAGATCCTCCTGCGACTCGAGCAGCCTCTCCAAGCACGTACTAAGCGCGAATCTGCGATAGCTCACTGGAGACTGCTCCTTGGTGTCCAAAGCACGTTCCACGATGTACTCCAACGTTTGGCTCAGTCTTTGGTGTATCTGGTTTTCGAGCTTTAGATAGGGTATCGCTGCCAAAATCGTATACGCCTCTGCAATGGCATCGTCGGAGGCATCCGAACTGCTGGTCAGCTTTGCGAACTGGCCAAGTAGCGCAACTTGATGATCAGATGGAATCTTTAGCTGCAAGCCCGGGACATAATGCGATATGTGTGGCAGCATGCGGCAGATCTCACCCCCATAGCCGGTCCACTGGTCGACAGCGAACCTCTGCAATTGCGGCACAACGAATTGACGAAACCTGTCTGCGCCAAGCCTGGCAGTGAGGCTGCAGAAGCGCGAGAAATGGACTGACCACCTGCCCTTTCGTACGGCTGCTGTGAGGGGGAGTAAAGGAAGTACCGCATCGATAGCCGCGGACTGCAAGGCCACGGCCAGTGTGCGTAGCAGCCCAGCAGTCGTGCTGTCGTCAATTTCAGCGAGCTGTTCAGCCTGCGCGAAGACCTGTTTAAGAGTGGTCACAATGGGCTTCCAATCCGCTACTCGTGTGCCTTTCCTGACTGAGATCATAGTGAATAGCAAATCTCCAGTAAGGCGTAGAGCACCGTCGTCCGTTGGCCGGAGACTCCCGGTGTAATTGATGACTGTATCAAAGACTGGGTGGAAAGTGTCGGCGGTGGTGTGGTGGATCAAGCTAGTCAATGTGCCTGTGGCAATCACGCCGGCCACGGCTCGCTGGGCGCCACCCGCTTCGCTGCAGGCCTTCAACAGGCTCTGCATTGTGGCTGTGCCGCTCGAATGCAGCCCCAGCTGCACGCCTTTGATAGCTTCGGTGAGCAGGGTCAGAACACCTTGATGATGCAGCTCCGCCGAGCGCTCGTCGGCCGTCTCGATGCAGTCCTGCAGCATGTGCGCAACTATGTGGTCAAGCGCTTCCGGATCACGCTTGTAGGTACTCGCAGCTTTCCGCAATAGGAAGCTGAGGGACTCGGCCGCAAAGCGAATGATGAAAGGTTTCTGTGGCGTCTTGCCCAGGTACGGCGACATTAGGTCGTACAGTGGCTGTAAGTCCGCGGCCAGATATCGCGACAGGTACTTGAACATCCACGCCAGACCTGTGAAGCTCCACTCCACTACTGCAGAGTCCTGATGCTTGGCAGCGACAGCCGTCACGGTGGACACAGCGCGGTGGAAGTGGTGCTTCTCAAAGTGCGTGCCCAGGTCGTGGGCGAAGTGGGAAAGCAAGCTGAGCAGAGGCTCCATAGCCAGAGCATCCCCTTCCTCGATGTACTTGACCAGGAGATCCATGATGGTGTGCTGGTGGTGGAGCACCATGGGCAGGCTGTCGCAGTACGGCGCCACATTCTTGACGAAGGACGTGAAACTGGTCGAGAGATTGAGGTCCTGCCACTCCGACAGCGATCGACCGAAGTATGTCGCCGTCTCTTCCGTGAGCTCCTCGTCTCCCTCCACGCCTCCTCTGCGGCGGATGGGGTCGATCTTCAGATTGGCGATGCGCTCCGAGAAGCCTTGGAAGCGGAAATTCTTCGTCGTCGTGGTCGTCCTCCTCTTCTTCTTCATCGGCTTCACCACCTTCGCAGGCTTCGCGCCCTTCAACTTGGAGCCAGCCATCTTACATGTTCCTCCAGACAGGGTCGTGCAGTAGTCAAAGGCGGGATCGTCTCTGAACTTTTCTCGAAGTGCAAGCCGCGGCTTGATAAGCTTCGCGGGGACGGGACGGGAGAGGCCGTCCATCGTCTTGCATTAGCGGCAGATCTCGAGAACGCGGCGCAGACGTCTGAGAACTCTCCTGCACGTGCAGGTGCAGAGTGTCGAGTGTGTGTACTGAACGTACGCCCATCGACTCGCCACACCGGACAGCCTACTTGATACTCGTCACATCGCCCCGCATCGTTCGCGCACAGAAGCTGTCAGTCCAGCATACGGGAGACCGTCGATCTTGGCACGATACCGCGAATCGAGTGAACATACCGCCACCTGCACCATCACTTCACCACCAGTGAGGCTTGAGCATGCGCTGAGCGCTTCTGGGACCTTTCCGATCACATGCAACGGTGGTTGAGCCACTCAACATGGCTTCCAAAATGTTGGTTGGCCCTCTCCATCCTCGACGCCATCTTCCAATCTCGTCATGGCGCCAGCTGACAAGCATTACAGCGTGGTCATTGGGGCAGTCAATGGCAAGTTTACGGACACCTTTGCTAGACTTGCTGTTCTCCACTCGAAGCAGAACTTTGCCTTCGGGATCATAGCTGGGGACCTCTTCGCCAATCTGGAGACGGCGACAGACGGCGACAAGAAGGATCTCGCGAGACTATTGCGGGGAGACATCACTATGCCGTTCTCGACCTACTTCGCGCTAGGACGGCGGTCACTTCCTGACGAGGTTGTCGAGATACTCGAGAAGTCTCAAGGCGAATTATGTCCAAATCTCAGCATCCTCGGGCGAAAGGTGTCCATCAAGACCTCGGAGAGCTTCCGGATAGTCGCCGTTGGTGGCGTCCATTCCACGAGGGCTGATCAACCGATGAGCGAGTATACCGCCGAGTTCACCGACGGCGATGCGCAAGCTGTAGGCAATGGGCTCGCCGACGCCGACATCCTAGTCACAAGCGAGTGGCCGAGTCACATTCAACACGGCGGCAAAGCCTACACCGGAGCTTCTCCATCCGGCGTGGACAGCATCGCGAATCTCTGCACAGCGTTGAAGCCGCGCTACCACTTCTCTGCCTCCGAAGCCTTCTACGAGCGAGAGCCCTTTTTCCACAACGGCCCGTCGCCGCGGTCCGTGACCCGCTTCATCAGCCTGGCGCCATCCGGCAATGCTGCCAAGCATAAAGCGATGTACGCGTTCACTCTTGAGCCTTCCTCCGCGGCCCCTCAGGATCTTCCGGCTGGCTGCACAGCCTCGCCCCTGACAAGCGTCACAGCCATGAACAAGAAGCGCAAGCTCGAGTCGCAGGAGGACGACTACAACAGCTACCGCTTCGCGAACGGCAACGGTGCCGATCACTACCGGCCAGATCACGGTCGTGGTGGTAAGCGTCGGTACAATCGGCCTGCACCGACGCCAGATCAATGCTACTTTTGTCTCAGCAAGCCAGAGTGTGAGCAGCATCTCATAGCTTCCTTGGGAACGAACGCCTACCTGACGGTCGCCAAAGGACCGCTCACCCTTCATGACACATACCCCGAGCTCGGTTTCCCGGGACATGTGCTGATCATTCCCTACGAGCACACGCCGACCATGTCCGCCATCCGCGACATGGGCTCGAGGCAAACGACCGTGAAGGAAATGCAGCGCTATCGTGGAGCGTTGCAGGACATGCTGGTGGCGAAGACCAAGGGCGAGGATGGTCTGGCTAAGCTGGGAGCTGTTACTTGGGAGATCAGCAGGAACAGCGGCGTGCATCTGCATTGGCAGTTCCTGCCTGTCAGCGTCAACCTGATCAGGAAGGGCCTTGTGGAAGCTGCGTTTAGTGTCGAGGCGGAGAATACCAATTATCCAAAGTTCGAGACAGGCTTGAAGGAGATGGAGGACATGGAGGAAGGCAATTACTTCAAGGTGACGATCTGGTCGGAGGCTCTGCGTAAGGAGATGGTGATGCCGCTTGACGGCGACTTTAGAATCGATCTGCAATTCGGAAGGCGGGTACTGGGTAAGCTACTGGATCTGCAGCAACGGACCTACTGGAAGGACTGCGGGCAAACGGTGGCGGAGGAGACAAGCGACACGACTGCATTCAAAGCGGCCTTTGAGGAGTTTGACTTCTCGCTGGAAGAGTAGGCAGGAATGCCGTGTATCAGTAAGTAGGTGTTTGTGGTTGTGGCCCGATGACACACAAAGAGCATACATGTATTCATGTAGCGGCTGGTCTCCTGCAAAGCTAGAGGCCTTGGCGAAACACTGACCACACATCTGGTGGCCATCCACTTCACTAGATGTCAGCAGGGTGGCACGATCGAATTTCAGATCTCCATACAAAATTCAACACCGGGGCATCGTGCTCTGCGCCACATCAGACCCGAACCTGCCATTACCCCAGAGCAAGTCAGCGGTCTGAAGTCATGTTCAGGAGGATTCGCAACTGCTTCCGGGCTCGGGGTCATGAGCAATACGCTTGCGACCTCGATCGACAGCTCCAAGAGGGCTTTGCGAACGTTCTGCGAGAGCATCTGCCAGCTACGCCAGACTCCATTGTGAAGCGAGCCGCTCATGATGCAGCCCATGCGGCCATCACCTCTCGGAGAATCATGTCAGTACTCATCGAGGTATGCGCCGTCTTGTCGCTGACGAGGAGAGCCGGTAGGACCGATTGGACCGAGCCACAGCCGCGGACCGTCGAAGACAAGCTCGAGGAGTGCATGCGGCCCTTGTTTCGCGAGGACTTTCCGTACACCAGAGCGTCTCTTCTCAGCAGGTCGGCATATTCCAGCAGCCACTTCGCTGTCGATACTGTCCGTTGGCGTGAGTACAAGATCAGCCTATGCTGTGCGTAGCCCCTTCGCAATGCTGATCTTGCCACAGGAAGCAGCACGAGCACCAAGGCGTGCGTGATGTTCGATTCCTGGAGCTACTTGCGGAGATTCGCAACATAATCTACGAGTACGCCGTGATCGTGCCAGGTCCTGGAGTCGTATATGCTGGGCCCAGCATAGAGCCGTACTCCCTCAGCTCTTATGGCCTAGAGACTGAAAAGTTTTGGTACGCGAGAACGAAAGCGCCTCCGGCCATCACCAGAGTCTGTCGCCAAACGAGGCACGAGGTGAGTAAACTCTCCCGAGATATTGGTACCGCGGAGTCTTGCTTGCAGTACCGTGCAGCTTGTCGAGGAGAGCATCTCCAGCGACGGCGCGGCCCTCTCACAGTTGCGAGACGCGAACGCCTTATGCCGCTGCGTTGCGCACAACAGAACAAGCCTTATCAGAGCTCATCATAGTCATAATTGGCCTCGACCCAGATCCACGACCTGCTGCGGCTCCACAATGACTGGCGCCGGCCATCAGTAGCTCGGAGTATTGTGCTGACGATCGAGTACCGTCGCAGACACTCTTCATGTTCTATGCGGCGAACTCGTTTGGCATCATCCTGTGCCCCAATGCGTCACCCGGGACCCGTCACTGCGTCGAAGCCTTTCTGGATTGGTGCGAGGATATAGGACCAGCGAATCTCCGGGCCATGACAAAGCTGTACATCTCCAGTGCCAGTCAAACTTGGACCGGCAAGCCCATCGAGCAGCTCATGGCGGAGGCGGGTCATACTCTGGCAGATGGCGTCGCGAACAATTGTGCGAGGTTGTGGTAGGTCGACTTATTGTGGCAGGCGGCGATCCCGGCGCACTCCGAGCCTATCGATGCTGGCAGGGGCTCGTTGAAGATTCAGGACGGGCAGAAAACCGCTTCATCACGACGTGGCAGCAGCGCTGGCACGTGCAGCTCGCACGAGTGAGGTCATGCCAGTGAATGCCAGGGCAAAAGATGCAGCCGACTGTGAACGAGAACCATCCGCGTGGGTCTAGCACAGCGCACAGACCTCGAGTTTCTCTCTTGGATATTCAGCGTCTGTTCTGCTTCTTCCACCGACAGCGCACGACCCTTTCTTGTGCTTTGTTGCAGCACGATCCAAGGTCGTGGATTGGGGCAGTGCACCTCATCAACACATCAGGGAAGATTGCACCGGAGGAGGGAACGAGCCGGAAGGTTGCAGCAGACACGAAGGAGGCAACCAGTATGGAACAGCAGTGAGCACTCTCAAGCGCCCTCTTCCCATCACTGTCACCTGGTGCTGAAAGATCGTAGAAGTCCGTCTACGCTAGTATCGAGCGACCGCGATCTCCTCATGACCCTGCCTCCTGAGCTCCGCGTCTACATCTACGAGATGATCCTGATGCCTGACCACCCCGCTGAATGAATTCGACTGCGGCCACCGCATCTACGCAGGTCATCACTCCCGCCCCTTACACCCCATCACTCAGCGACCGCAGCGATCGATTCGGTGCACGGCTTGCAGGTGGGACCTGGGAACCAGCAGCAATATCAGCAAGCCACCGGCTCTACTCCGTGTGTCCCGACAAGTCCGCCAGGAAGCAGAGAAAGTGTAATACGCCAGCAACGCCTTCTTCTCACACATCGATTTTGGATCGGGCGGCGGGCGCATCACCGGCTACATCGCAGCGTTCCCTGCTTCCAGCATGTTCACGCACGTGAGGATGTGGGTGAAAGCCATCGGACCAGAGCAGGTGGCCTTGATCAAGCATTTCGAGGTGCTGGTGCTCCGTGCTGAGCGCTACGACTGGTCGAGAGACTTGGTCTTCGAGTTGCTGAGACCAGAAGAGCATGGCTTGTCACGCGATGCCATCCGTGCCCTGAGCTTCCCGCTGCGGAAGAGTTTCTATAGCCCTCAATCGGACGACGTCGATTCCTATCTCGAGGACGGTCGAGGAAGGCGGCAGACGGTGGAGGTCATGTGATGGGGTCACTTGGGAAGTTGAGCACAGTCTGACAGAGAGCAGCACATGATGACGGATAACGACATCGAAGTTCTCCACAGACGCACCGATTTCGCGAAGATGTGGCATCAGCGGCAACGAGACGTCTAACGAGGGGCGACTCGGCCGATTTCATTTGCTAGGAACAGACCTTCGTGCTTTGCTGTCCGCGCATGGTCCATAGACTCGGGGTCTATCCGCGTAATCGGGCACGGGTCAGGATGCAGTGGACTGACGGGCAACCGAGGTGTGACGGTGGACCTAGGAGCAGATGTCACAATCATCTTCGCTCCACCCCAAGTCGAGCCTCATCTTCGCAGGTGAAGCGCAGCCAGTACCTGGCCCTTTGGTCCGTTTGTCGGAATTCACGCACGTGCCGCATGACTATATCGCCCTCGTGTCGACCGGTCGGCAGAACACATTCACACGATCAAGCAAGGCTTGGCATATGCAGATGTGATGCTCTTCAAGTCGGCTCGCTATAGGACCGAATCCTTTCTTACAGCACCTCCAACACAAAGATGTCGCAAGGGGAATCTAGCGAGGCAGTCAGCGACATCATGCAGCACAACCCCGTCATCCACGAGCATCATACCGCTATGAGAGGCCAAATTGCCGCTACACATCAGGAGGGACATATGCCAATCGGGCTCGTTGCTGACAAGGAGTGAGTACACCTCTTTGGTTGAGGACTCGAGGCTTTCAACGAGCTGCAACAGTGACTGACGCTCCGTAGAGAGAAGATCCAGGATGTCGATGAGGATCAAAACCGCCTACTCTCACTGCCTGCCGAGCTGCGCAACCGCATCTGGAGACTGCTCGCACTCTTTGAGCCTGAATGCGACCCACTCGCCGACCACCGCATCACGGTGGCCCTCATGCGGGCCCGCTTTCCAGAAGGATCGTCACCCCAGGAATGCAAGCCCGAGACGTTCGGCACCGCCTTTCGATACCCACCTGCAGTGCTCCGCGTTTGCCGCCAGATCCGCTCCGAAGCCCTCCCGATCTACTACGGTGCGAATGAGTTCTACGGCCGGCTAAGTCTCGACGATCTGGGCACTCCTCTGCAAAATCACGGGACCTACAAGCAGGAGATCAACAGCTGGCTCGCGAAGATCGGAAAGCAGGGCGCTGGTCGAATCAAGCATCTCAATATCATCTTGCCGCCCCGCAGGCTGTATGCTATCACGCACGCAGACTTTACCACGGGGATCTCTCGGCAGCCCTACACCCGAGCGAGCATGCTTGAGTTCCTTGATGTGGAGAAGTATGGCATGTCACCCGGAGCGATCCACCTGCGCGAGTACGACAGGTCGTTCACTTCGACGACTGAACTGTCGTGAGCGGCCAGCGGAGTGCAATCAGGAAGGGGGCATTTCCACCGGCAGACAACATCAGAGCAGTAATGGCGGACGGATTGGTGTCCGAAGCTGTTCCATGCATTGACAAGTACTTCAGAAAGCGACCAATCGACCACCGGCGTCAAGTGGATGCAACTCGATGAACAGTGCGAGTGGAGCTCACGGGCCGGCAAGTTGGAGATCAAAGTCGACGGATCCCGAAAGCGAGCGCGGTTTGGCGACTGGATGTCCTGGAGACTGGGATAGACAGTCCTACAGCCGGGTCGGGAATCGGAAGCCTGTCACTCGTATAGGGACTTGCGGACATATGATCGCGGGAAGCCAATACGTAGACGAGCTCTGGCAGGATCATGTGAGAGACCACAGTATCAGCGCGCCCCGTCTTGAGGTGGATCATCATGTCGCACCCGGACCTCGACATGAGCGTTCCGCTTGTCATCCTTACTCCATTGTGCACCGGGTGTCTCGTCGACGTGAATGAAGCGCTGAATGGTGCTTTAGCCTCCCGTTCACCATGCTAGACCGAAGCACGTGCCGTATGCTCATGACCGATCTTGAAACGGCTTTCACGAGCAGCAACGATCAGGCGTGTTTATAAGTAAGCCACTTCTCCAAATATACTCGGCTCGTGAGCAACTTATCCAGGTCAAAGTCAACCCGGAGTTCGACCCAAAAATGCCGACCCAGGTACTCGAGGAAGCAGCGCACAGGATAGTGCAGCAAGGCCCACACCAACATGAGCAGAAGATCTTCGTCGGTGACAGGACCTTCGCTTCGCAACCGCAAGATGTATTGTCGGTTGCATCCGTTGCCGGGCGGCAGTGAGTAGACTCGTACGGACCGAGGTCTCGAGGGGAGCTGGAGTACCAATACTGACGCCCATCAGGCACCAAGCGGTCAACACCGAAAAGCCAGAGGCAGTGACGGTTGGCCTACTCACGCTGCCCGCCGAAATTCGCATTAGCATCTACGAGCTGGTCGTGGTGGTCGAGGATCCCCCCTACCCGGGCGCCAAGTACATGGGCATCTGCGTCGGCCGTCACGATCGTGGAGATGCGCAAGAGCGATGCCACTACTGCAACCTCCTCGGATTCCTCGACTTGCCCTCCGGTCGATCCCCAGCCCTGTTCCGCGTCTGCCGTCAAATTCACCACGAAGCCCTTCCGGTCTACTACGGCGCCAACACATTCCAAACTTTCCTGGACATGAACTTCGATGAGCAGTACCGCCCTGAGCAATCCTGGGCCGATCTCGCGCTTCACGCCGGCGGGTGGCTCGCGAGGATCGGGTCAGAGCGGGCGGGCATGATCAAGCGCTTCGAGGTAATCGTGCCGCGCTGGTCAGTCGATGCGAGCCGTAGCCGGTACAAGGTCCATGGGAGAACTCTGTCTGGCGAGCCTTGGACAAGGGCGGATGTACTCGAAGTCCTCGATCCTCGTTCGCATGG
The DNA here is from genome assembly GCA_033119285.1 of Teratosphaeriaceae sp. CCFEE 6253. Classification (NCBI taxonomy): domain Eukaryota; kingdom Fungi; phylum Ascomycota; class Dothideomycetes; order Mycosphaerellales; family Teratosphaeriaceae; species Teratosphaeriaceae sp. CCFEE 6253. The sequence continues at coordinate 11,955 of JAWDJV010000245.1, forward strand.
CCTAGCTCTCGATGCGGTCCACCTCCTCGATCATGAATCCGAGCGCGATGTGTACACAGAAGTCAGTTCATGAGGGCGTGCAGAGCAGTCGGCGGGGAGCAGGTCAATAGAGGTCGTCCGGCGCGCTGGTCAACGAACACGAGTCCGTAAAAGTGAGAAGACAGGCGAGAGAGGTGCGGTCAGGGTCGAAGAAATGCGTTCAGTACCGTGAGAGCGCGAAGTTCCACGTTTGAGACATGCCGAGCCAACTCTAGCGCATTAGTTGTGCTTGCGGCGATCGTCAGCGGCATATCAATCTCTCACAACTCATCACGCATCCACTCATCATGTTTGCACCCATGTCCACCTGGAGAGGCCTCGCCAAGACACAATGCGCCCCATCGCTCTTCACCACGATTTCAGTCGCTCAAATCAGCTCCCCCTCCCCTTCTTCCTCCCCCTCACTCCAACTCTCCATCTCCTTCTCCGCCTCGTCAGCCTTCCGCTGGACCTCCGCCAACCCACTGATCTCCTCCACATATCCTCTCTCGGAAATAGCCCTCTTCACGAACGCCCACCCCTCTCCCTCATACGCCTCCAGAATCGCGGGCGAGCACGCTGCGCAGCAATCATACGCCGAGCCCCTGATCTGCAATGTCTGCCACGTACTCATGTATCCCCTCAAGCAATGCGGGACAGTGCCCAGCGGATGTGCGCCAGGTAATGACGGATCGGTGGGGGGGCCAGGGAGGATGGCGTTGGCTGTTGTACCGGGTGCTAGGGGCGGAGGGGCAGGTGCGCGGGCGCGAAGTCGGTGCTGTGTAATGCTGACAAGGAGTTCGACGGCGAGGGCTGCAGCGAGTGGAGCTGCGCCAGGCCGCGTGACTGTGCACTGTTGATCCAGCGTGGCGGACTTCTGGCTGTCGGCTGGCGCAACGACGTCGGAGCAGAAGTAGCAGCCGAGCTCTTCGTCTTGTCCCTCGCTTGCTCGCCGTGGTGGGGCATCAGAGTTTTGCCGCGCTTCGATAGGGTCCCTCGCCGCCATTACCAACGCGTCCGGTACCTCCTCCGCGTGTCTCACTGTTGTACCCTCTGCATCCTCGTTGACAATGGACTTGGGTGGCGGTCGCGGTCGCAGACCATGCCGCATAACGACATAAGTATCAAACCCCAGCGCAGCATTGATGACGATCTTGCCCGCCGCCTTGCCCATGACAGTCGGCAGCCATCGACTCTCTCGGCTGTCCATCAGCAAGAAGACGGCATCATGACTTTCGATGAGCGTCTTCAGCTTCTCAAACTCCTTCTTCGTCCGCTCCTCATCCACCAGCGCATGTCCAGCCATCGGGACTGACATGTTGAACCCGTTCGCGTCCATGCCGGGATAAATCTCAGTCAGCACATCTGCAGCGCGCTCCGCCTTCCTCACACCGCCGTCCTCGCAGTCCTTGAAGTCATAGAGCGGCTGACGCACAGGATTGCTGTAGCTCACACGAGCATTGTCCACGAATGTGATCTTCCGTACGCCCCAGCCCATCAAGCCGCGCGCCACGTACGAGCCAAGCGTGCCTGCTCCGAGAAGTAGGCAAGACGTGTGCTTGATGGCGTCGAGATCGATGGAGGGAGAGATGCGCCACTTGATCAATTTGAGGTTGAGGTCGACAGCTTGGTCGGCGAGTTTGGTCGGGTCCATGTATGCGGCCAGATCGACGGTGCGGGACACGAGCTTGTTGCGCTCGTCGCGCTCCCATCCTGTGACTTTTGGGAGCGCTGGAGTCTCCGGCGGTGCTTCTTCGACAGGAAGCTCGGGGGCAGTTGCTGGTAGGGTGTCTTTCTTCTCTATGAGCTCGCCGAACTGATCCACATCACCTGGCCTTAGAGCTGATGACGAGCTCATGATCGGCATCTCTGTGGTCGACTGCTGCGCTTTCTCGGTCGCGTACACAGGCGTGGCAGATTGCAGTGTGAGAACGAGACTTGTCGGGTGCTCTCGTCGAGCATGTGTGTCGCGATAGCACAGGACATGCACCTTATCTAGCTTCCACCGTTGCCTGACCAGCACCAGTAGGTTCCGCAGCATCCACCCGGGGTTTGTCGGATACGTGGACGGGTCCGCGAAACACACGAATCGGTCCTCTTCTTCTGCGTTGGTGAAGAAGCCAGTCTCATAGCTCGACAAAGACGCCACTGACCACAGGAAACCCAGCTCGCCCAGGCTCTGCGTGCGACTCTTTCGCCGTCTCTGAGCAGAAATATTCATATTCCCGTCGTCGTCCTTCTCCTCCTCGATTTCACCAGTACCGGGCGCGGATCGCCATTGCGCTTCCAGCACGGACTTGCGCACGCGCTTGGCGAGGAAGAAGCCATGCTGTCGCGTGTCCACGCTGTACCGCCAAGTCTGCACTGTCTCAACCAGCGTCTCCGTCTCCTTTCGCCCCAGCTTCCGCACGCCATCCGCCACCTCGCTACCCTCGGGGGTCAGTAGCCGCCATGCCGGGTCGGAGTGCAGACACGGGTAGGCGAAGTGGTAGGCGAACTTGTACTTCTTCAGGTCCGCGTAGCAGATTGCAGAGAACGAGCACAGCAGGCTCGGACAACTGTAGATGGTGCCATCCTTGATTGCATCCCACACGGTCCGTCCCGCACGCTCAATGTGCAGCGCTTTGTCGACGCTGCGGAAATCGTCGGCGGTGTTGTAGTTCCGGATCAGGCCTTCGGCGCGGTAGAAGCCCTGTGGGCTGCTTGAGAGGGTGTGAGTGACGCATCTGCCTCGCCGACGCGATCTGATACTTACGTACTCGTCGGAGGTCAGTGCCGAGGCGTGGATCTGCATGCGCGCGGACCGCTCCGGGGCATCGCGGTGGTTGATCTCATACAAGCCGAGCACCTTGCGCGCGGAGGAGTCGAGCTTGTCGTGGTTCAGCTTGAGGTGGGCGAGGGCGGAGTAGAAGGCGAGCTCGATGTCCGACGTCCACGGCGCGTACTGGAGCGGGTGGGTCGTCGTTGCCATGTCGGGTGGTTGTTGTGGAGGCGACTAGAAGATGCAGTCAGCTTTGGACGACCGCGACGAGGTAGACGTGGCAGCGGCAGACAGGCAGCTGGATCAACGGCTCATGTGTTCAAGGCGACCTCATGGACACACGGGTGCGTGCAGGCTCACACGACCATCGCTCGAGGTCGAGTAGAGGCGGGGACGGGGCGGGGTACCTGACTAATGCACGTGTGCCTTAGTGATCGCGTCAACGCGTCTCTCCAGACGCGTCGTTTGGACGTCTGGTCATGTTCACGACCAGACCACCCGTTCACCACCCACGGACAGCATGTTGATCGGCGTCTGCGGCGGTAAGGTCTCCCTTCGCCTTCCATACAAATCGTCCTGACCATCACAGGCATCTGCGCCGGCAAGCACGCCGTCCAGGAGTATTTGATCGAACGACACGGCTTCTCCCCACTCGACTTGCTCCAGGCCACGACTCTGCCCGTCGAAACATCCGCATCCCGAGTCGCTGTCCCGGTGCGAGGGCGAAATCGGCCCGCTGCTGCATTCGCCACAGCCGAAGCGCTGCTCGATTACGCCACCAAGAACTGGCAGCGGGACTTCTGCACGACGTCCATTTACAATGAGGCGGTGCTGGAGGTGCTCCGCCATCGGCCGTTCTTCGTCCTCGTCCACATCGATGCGCCGCTCTCCGTGCGCTATGCTCGTTTCAAAAACCGTTGTGCTGATGCTCGCATGACGCCGCCGACTCTTGAGCAGTTCGTGCTGCGCAATGACGAGCACATGTACTACGCATCCGACGGCATCGCAGCTCTCGCATTCCGCGCAGGTCAAACTGTTGAACTCGACATCGTCCATGGACAAACTCTACACGGCGCTGGATGCTATCAACCTCACCGATCCCGACCGCCTACGTCCATCATGGGACCACTACTTCATGACCCTGGCCTCACTCGCCGCGCGCCGCAGCAACTGCATGCGCCGCCAAGTCGGCTGTGTCCTCGTCCGCGAGAAGCGCATCCTATCTACAGGCTACAACGGTACGCCTCGCAATGTCACCAACTGCAACGAAGGCGGCTGCTCTCGTTGCAATGATGGTGGTGGCCGTGCAGGCGCCGGCCTCAGTACGTGTCTCTGTCTCCACGCGGAAGAGAACGCGTTACTGGAGGCTGGGCGAGAGAGAGTGGGCGGCGGTGCTGTGCTCTATTGTAATACTTGTCCTTGCTTGACGTGCAGTATCAAGATTGTGCAGGTGGGCATTACAGAGGTGGTATTCAACCAGAGCTACTATATGGACGCTGAGGCAGCGAAGATCTTTGAGGAGGCGGGCGTCCAGCTGAGACAGTTCTCGCCGCCGAAGGAAGGGTTGGTGAGCCTGACCGACGAGATGCCTAGGGCGATTGGAGGGGATACAACTAGTGGCACGGTGGCGGAACTATCCGCACCGAATGGTCTCGTGCAGGAAACGAGCGTGCAAGGAGCTGAGCCTGAGCAAGTGTTAGCATTCTCTCGCGAAGCTATATCGGCATTCCGAGCGGCTACTTACGGTGCTTTGGCAGCAGGGATCACGGCCTGGGAAGATGACACACCTCTGGATCGATGTGAGCCACTGGCGTCGTCGGCGGCAGGTAATGCTAAACGACCAGCTGCGGACCTTCTGGATCACGGCAAAAGCAAGCGCGCGCGTGTCAACGACGGGTTGCGGGGAGACAATGGCTTGATCCTTCACACTCTCCTGGACAAACTCCCCGAGCCCGCCAGGAGCGTCTTGCTCGCTGCGGAATGGTCCGAGACTATGAGCGCACGCAAAACGGCGGACGACAGATCTGCAAACAAGACCGCAGTCACGGTGACCAATCTAGCCTTCTTGCTCAGCATCCGCAAAAGCAGCGTGGACCAGATCTGCGCGACCTTATGCCAAGCTGGGCTCATGCGAAAGGTAGATGACTCGATATACAGGTGCGTCCCGCTGCCAGACTGGTGTGCGCCGCAAGACTTCGATCTCGATGCCTTCCTCAGCGCGAGCACTGACTCCCTGCTACTCAAGGAGTGGCAGGAGGCAGAGGTGTCGGGTGATCTATACGAGGGCTCGTTGTACGCGGCATCAGAGTCGGGGGACAGCGACTTCGAGAACCTGCCACCGGGTTTGGGAGCCACGGCTACACAGGTGTACTGGGCCATCGACTCGCGGCTTGGAGAAGGCCGTGAGCCCGACTACTTTGATGCTGGCAAGATCGCTAGATCAATGCGAAAGGGCCGTAAGGTAGTTCAAACAGCGCTGCTCGAGCTGAGGGACTTCGGCCTGGTCAAGCAGTCAGCTACGGTCACGGATGCGTACTGGCTGGTGCCGATCAAAGACGCTGCGGAGAGAGGCTTTGGGCTGAATGACATGTCTCTCTTGAGCGCCTGGATGCACTCTTCTATACTTGAAGGGTTTGCCACCAGTAGCAATCATGGTGGAGCCGTCTAGAGCCTCACTGCGGTTGGTATGGCTCAGGCTCGACAAGCTGGCCGGTGTGCCAGATTAGTGTCCTTCACGGCACACCTCCAGTCCAACAGAATTCTCCGCTGGCCACGATGCCGGAGAACCGAACGACACGCTTGTTCGCTTCATCAATTAAGCACGAAGTTGAGAGCGGAAGGGCTTCACCGACGTCTGCACTTCCAGACCGGTTCGACAATGGCGTCAGAACCGATCGTATCACCCTGGCAAAATCAGCTCTCTGCTCGTAGCCACAAATATAACGACACAGAGGTACTTCTTGAGAGCAGCCTCGGCGTCGTGCCACCATGCTGGAGTGCCGCACAGGCCCGAGTCGTCGGCAGCGCAATCTCTGCGACGGTGCGGAAACATGGCCACCCTCCGATCGTTCTGACATCTGGCGTTCTACTGCGGGAAAGCTATGCCGTCAAAATTCTGTCGAATCAAGCAAACACGTGCAGCAGACTGGCCGCCGTCTCCTCTGTCTCACGGATCCTGACCGCATGGCCTCGTGGAACTCTCGAGAACAAGTTGCGCACTGCCACTTCATATCGTACCCACCAAACCTTTCGTCTTAATCCCGCGGGCGAGTGTTGCGATGGCTTGCGCGATCTGATGCTGAGTTCCTCATCCGATCACGTTATCATTGCTGATCATCATCGTGTCGGGGATCCGGACAGCAGTCAGGGACAGCGGAGCACGCAGACGTCCTAGCGTGAGCCTGAAAGCCACCCATTGCCACGTTGAGCCATTGATGTCACTAGCCTCCGCGGGGCGTTCAGGAACGGTTGTGTGGACACTTCTGCGTACGGCGTTACTGCTCCGCGCTTCAAAGGGCGCGAATATGCGGAGCCGTGCAGCGGCTGCAGCTATTTGCACTCGATGATTTCAAGGCATCGATGTCACTGTAACCCACGAAGCGCCCCGGAACTGTCGATGGCGCACTCCTGCATTGAGCTTTCGTACTCAACGATTCGTGGCCGCAGGTCTGGTGCTACATGACTATTGTCTTGTGGAGTCGTAGGGCATGCGCATGCTGGAGAGCCCTGCTGAAGAAGCGTGCGAGAGCTGCATACGGAAGGGATCGACGGATTTCTAGCCTTGCTACTGCGACGGAGGCCGTGCGTAGCTGTAGGTACCTCCATCGCTGACCAGCAACATCGGCAGGCGTATAATTTAAGCCTCGCACCCTGGGCGGAGATCATCATGCGCGTGGCCAGACCAAGCTCTCCGGGGAAGTCTTAGCTTCGAAGCTTACTTTCATCCTTAATAAATCTACGAGATGCTCCGGGATGATGACGCCAATGCATCCCAGCAAACTCACGCACTAGACCATGTGCCGATCAGCCGCGAGAGCCTTTGTTGAGGCAGTACATACTACTGCGCTGCACGTTAGAAGCCCACAGCCGACTGAGTATGACCGGCATCGTGGAAAGTGCCTTGAAGTGCCATCTGGACGCCCGGCCTTGGGTAATCACCTCGAATCAACTCCCTAAGCCAGTGGTCGGAAGCACTGCATCAGCGCGATGACCGACGCGTGCCCCGCTTCCAAAGAAGCTTCGGCGACGTGCGGCCCAACACCAGAAGGGCGCTGGTGGCTAGCTTTGATGTACTAGGAATTCGGGCCCCATTAGCAGGACCGAATGGGACATTGCTACACGTGTCGAATCCTCCGGCCACAGATTGAGCGGAGATCCATCAGCGTTGTGGAGAGACCCGCGCACGTTCCGGCCATGTGCTATGATATTCAGTCGGGAACGCTAGAACGTGGTACTGGGCCTCGCTGGACGCTGATTCACGACGCAACATGTCGGCAAACATTCACCTATTCCTCCGCCGAGAAAGATTTGGCCTAAGAGCTTCGTGCTGCGCTAGGCGCATCAGACCCCCTCAATAGGAAGGAGATCGGAGCACCGCACTGTTACTGCCCTACGATCAATCGAGTTGTATAGAAAGTCACTTCATGATTAGCGAGGAGAGTTGCGAGCAGAGAGGTCAATTGCTCGACTATTGGAGCTACGGTCCATCTTTGGTTTCCATACGAAGCCAGGTGCTTCTGACTCGGTGCTCATATCTGGGACGAGAGGGGCAAGCGCCAAACCTTCACAGCTACAGCCTTCTTGCGGTCGCTTGCCACGAACTCTGTGAGCCTTTGCCTTTTCTGTGCTGACAGCCAAGCACGCCACGTTCCTTCCCCCGGTATAGCCTGCACGCTGGCATCGGTCTCTGACGAGCGAACTGCAAGATGCCCGCGACATCATCAAGCAGCACGGTCCATGGTCCCACGTCAACAAGCAGCACAAGCTTACTCCAAGCTCGTTAGTCGGGGTTGGCCAATTTGGCACGATCGCTGCACCATCGATCCTTCGCCCCCAGCGGTGTGAGCTCCGACGGTAAACCTACTCGTGGTCCAGCGTAGGCTGTGACGTACGGGTATGATGCTGGTCAGGCAGGTCGAAGGCTCCTGGTGAGCGAGGCTACACGTATAAGAAGGGAGTGTGCACCCGTGAGTAGAATCGTTCCAGCAGTCATTCAAACCTCATCAGCACTAAGCAACAATCAAGCCTTTCAAGCCCCCTCAAGCCCGCAAGCCCTGAGCTTCACGCCACTGGCAACATCGCAACTTCCTCCCACGCCCATCAATCCGATACCAGACCAATCCTCTCTCAGGAAGCAGCCAAAATGTACGGTTTCCCATGCCACTTTCGGTGAAACCTCGTTGGCTGACATCAAGCTTGGCCAGGCAATTCACTTCGGCAATCGCCGCAGCCATCTTGGCCATCGCTAGTGTGACCGTTCTCGCTGCTCCGGTTCCCCAGCTTGCAGGCGAGGGTACGATATCTTATCCACTACTCTTGGGCGTTAACACTGCTGATGACCTGATAGGCGCGGCAGCAAACAGCCTCCTGTCCGGCACTGACAACGCCGTAGGCTATGGCACTGAGAACGCCGAGGATAAGCTCGCGGGCAATGTGGCCACTGTCAAGGCGGCGATTCCAGCCGTCAAGCGCCAGCTCGCTGGTGAGGGCGCAGCAGCCGACAGCCTGCTCTCCGGCACCGACAATGCCGTTGGGTACGGTGTTGAGAATGCCGAGGACAAGATTGCAGGCAACGTCGCCACTACCAAAGCGGCACTGCCTGCGGTTGCGGCCAAGCGTCAGCTAGACAAGATCTCCAACGGCGCACAAGCCATCAGCAGCGCGGCTGGCACTGGCGACTCTACCAAGGACCAGACCGACGCCCTCGACAGCATCGATGGCACATTGACGTCCGGGGCGGCCAACCTGGGCGCAGCCACCGCCACTGCGGAGGTTGCTACCGCTGAGGCAGCTGGCAATGCAGTTCCCAAGTCTCGCCGCCAGCTGGACAAGATCTCCAACGGCGCACAGGCGATCAGCAACGCCGCCGGCACAGGCGCCTCTACCGCGGATCAGACCGACGCACTCGACAGCATCGATGGTACACTGACGTCCGGGGCGGCCAACCTTGGCGCAGACGCCGCCAATGTAGAGGTTGCCACTGCCGAGGCGGCTGGAAACGCTGTTCCCAAGCTGTAGGGTGCAACGAGCGATGCTTGCAGCGTTTGACGATGCATGATTGATGGAACGTGGGAAGCGAAGGTGTCGGTGGCAATCGAGCGCGGCGTTATCGGAGTCCTATTGCAGCATCAGGCTTGTGTACGTATATTTCAGTGCAAATTCAAAGTTCCACCAATGTAAAGAACTCCTCAGTGCCTTCCAGGTGCCTTGTCTGCGCATGCGCAACTACGGTAGTCGCCAGCGCAGCCGCGCCAACATACAAAGCTCTCGCGCCAGCCAGCTTGGCCAGCGGTGTCACCGTCTAGGAGTTGTGTGGTGATAGGTCTGCAGGTGCTGTGTGTACCCAGCCTCCGGCTCGTCCTGGGTTCGCGATGGCGTTGAGCCAGGAGCTCAGCGGCGACGTCGTCTGCGATCGGATCGCCCGGTTGGGGAGTCTCGTTCGATGCATTGGGTGCCCCGGCACTCGGTGCCATGCTTGACGGTGGCTCAGGGCAGTCCCATGACTGCAGGCCAGACGGCGTTCACGATTGAGGTGTGCAGGTGTGCTGCGCGGCTGACTCGCTAGCGGCGGCATGCTCGTGGATCCGGGGTCCCGCACATGGCGTTCCAATGACGCGGGTCTCCCCATGGTGTCACAGGGCCGTCGGGTTGGTTGGCTCCCTGAATAGTCGCAAGCATTCCTACCCGATCCTGGCATATCAGGCATATCAGCATCTTCGCCCCGGCGATGTTTCGCAAACCCGCTCCACCGCAGCCGGTGCGTAAGTCGCACTCAAATTTCGTGGTGCGAGAGGCTGACGGTAGTGCGGACAGGAGATGCAGCAAATGCGCGAGGTCGGTCCGTACCTACAAACATCCAACGGCCACGGAGCGCACCAACGGGAGCCCGCGAGCTGACATGGATCTCTCTTGGGCACTTGTAGATCGTTCCGAGTGTGTTCTCCTTGCCCAAGCCAAGACATCCGCAGGCCATATGCTAAGTTGGTGCGCGCGGCAACAGTACCGCATCCCCATTTTGGCGCGCCGCCTCAGCCAACACTGCGCGGGACAGGCAGCAAGCCTCAACCCCCGAGCGTGAGCGGAAGATTATCGGCGCGAGCTACAGCCATGCGGACAGTCTGAGACTCGACGATCTGTACGCCCGACCATCCGAGGGGCATAGCATAGCAGCTGCGTGGGGAGCTGACACGTCACATGGCAGATCCCTTTCCAGCACCTCGCGTCCGCGGACACCGCCGTCTCTTCCTCGCAACCGCAGTACACCGCCGCCCAAAGGAAATGCGGGGGTGTATACCCCACCGCGAAGAGGTTACTCGAGTTTCTTGTCGTCCACGGACGATGCTTGGGAGCACGCGGCGCAGGACGACGGCCGGGAGAGCGAAGGAGCGCTGGCGTACAACTCTGACGAAGACGAGTTCGGCCTGCCCAGTCTCGTAGCCACACGGAGTAAAGGGGGCCGCCTTGCGCAGAAGCTCTCTTCCGATTCCCGCAACGGCCTCGTGTCGGACTCTCGTAATGATACAAGCACCACCATACTGCCACAGCAGTATCAGCAGCCGTCCTCATCATGGGCTCTGGACAACGGCGACATAGCCTTCTCCCGCGCCCAGCCTATCCCAAGCTACCCATCCGCTGCACCATCGTCGACATCCTCGCCGCTCACTAGCGGCACCAAGATCCTGCGTCCACAGTACAAGGACATTCTGTCCGATCCAGCATCCGCTTTGCACCTCATCCGCCACCCGCCCATCGCTGCCGCAGCCTCCTCTAAGGAGCAAGAAGCGCACGCCGCGCGACTGACCCGGGTCAACAAGTTTAAGCGGATACTGCAAGCGAGTAGCGTCAACGTCGTAGAACTGCGAGACTCGGCGTGGAGTGGACTACCTGCTGAGGTGCGCGCGCTAAGCTGGGGGCTATTGTTGGGCTATCTGCCAGCGAGTTCAGCACGAAGAGTAGAGGTGCTAGAGAGGAGACGGAAAGAGTATCTGGATGGAATTCGGCAGGTCTTCCCGGCTTCTCTTGACGCTTCGCATGCCGGCGGAGCTGGAGCCAACGGACGGGAGGGCGGAAGAGGAGGCGGCGGCGCAGGAGGCAGAGGGCTAGACGAAGCCATCTGGCACCAAATCGCCATCGACGTCCCACGCACGAATCCGCATCTCCCTCTCTACGCCTACGCTGCCACTCAGCGCTCCCTCGAACGCATCCTCTACCTCTGGGCCATCCGGCATCCGGCATCCGGCTACGTGCAAGGCATCAACGATCTGGTCACGCCCTTCTTCCAGGTCTTCCTCTCACAGTACATCACCAGCACGACCTCTACCTCCAGCGACCCGGAAATCGTCGAGTCTGGCTTCGACCCAGGCCAGCTCCCGCGCAGCGTGCTTGATGCCGTGGAAGCGGACACCTTCTGGTGCTTAACGCGCTTGCTCGAGGGGATCCAGGACAATTACATCCACCTCCAGCCCGGCATCACACGTCAAGTTGCGCAATTGCGGGATCTGGTGGCGCGGATCGATGGCGCTCTGGCAAAACACCTGGAGGACGAGGGAGTGGAGTTTCTGCAGTTCAGCTTCCGCTGGATGAACTGCTTGCTGATGCGGGAGATCAGTGTGAGGTGTACGATTCGGATGTGGGATACTTATCTGGTAAGTCTATCGCATCGACCGATCATGCGTCGGCAATGCTGGCCATTCACTGACCCCGCGCTGTAGGCCGAAGACCAGGGCTTCTCCTCCTTCCATCTCTACGTCTGCGCCGCCTTCCTCGTGAAGTGGTCAGGGCAACTGCAGACCATGGACTTCCAGTCGGTCATGATGTTCCTGCAGGCCCTACCTACAAAGCAGTGGGGCGAGAAGGACATCGAACTCTTATTGAGCGAGGCCTTCATATGGAAGAGTCTGTTCCAAGGCGCTGCAGCGCATGTCGTGAAGACGAGGGATCGGATGGGAGAGATGAATCTATGATCTGATGCTCGCAGTACGCGGTCGAAGCTGAATTGAACACACCGATCAGTTGCCGAAGTATACCAGCGATGATATTACTTCGCTTCATCCTCATTCGTGTCTTGTGGTGGTCACTCAATTGAGTATCATCGCAGACGAGATCGCACGTGTGCATTGTCGCGCGTTGATGAGCCGCACTGGCCAGCTCGCGTAACTCGTGGGACGTGAACTAGACAACATGTGTGTCCTGAGGCATCCACATAGACTGTCCCTTGGCTTCAACCATACCTGCAATTCATTCCTCGACCAGGATTGACACGTCGTGATAGCTCATTGGGAAGTGGATATGACCGCGGCGAGACCGACCACCGACCTTGTGATCGTAGCCTGACAATACAGACGGCGGCGACGATGGCGAACATACGGCCAATCCGCGACCTGGCCGCCCAATGGCTGCGAGAAGACCGCGATCCAGCGACTCGGAAGGACGTAGAGGCTCTCGTAGAAGCTCAGAATGACAGCAAACTGGAATCCCGATTACGGAAACGCATCGCATTCGGGACCGCTGGCCTGCGGAGCTCCATGAAGGCCGGCTACGCGCACATGAACAGTCTCACGGTGCTGCAGACGTCTCAGGGCCTGGCGGATTACATTCTCGCCCACACGGGACCCCCACAATCATCAGGCCGTCCAAGCGTGGTCGTAGGCTATGATGCTCGCCACAACTCAGAGAAATTTGCGCGACTTGCGGCCGGCGCGTTTCTGGCGAAAGGGCTGCGAGTCCTTTGGTATGGCGAGCTGGTGCATACTCCGATGGTGCCATTCGCTGTCAGTCGCTTTGGCGCCGCCGCTGGTGTGATGGTGACCGCGTCCCACAATCCGAAACAAGATAATGGGTATAAGGTATATTGGAGCAACGGCTGCCAGATCATAACCCCGCATGATAGTGGCATCGCCCGAGCGATAGAGAAGGTAGAGGTATGTTCCTGTTTGCCCGTCATCCCTTAGCGATGATTTCGATTGATGCGGCCGCGCTGGTAAGACTGCCATTTCAATCGGCACCCTTCGGCAAGGATTTTACACGCATCAAGGATACAGAGAGTCACACACCGTTTACATGTCCACGCCTTCTCGTACTGATAATGTCCGTCTAGGCCGTTCTTGACTGGAGCGAGACCAGTGTCGACAACAGCACTTTGGTCCAGCATATCTATGACGAGACCATCAAAGCGTACTTTGACACGGTGCAAGCACTAGTGAACACGCCAGCGTCGAGAGACGTCAATCTACGCTTCACGTATACGCCTTTGCACGGTGTCGGTCTGCCTTTCATGCGCCGCGTCGGCGACATGCTTGGCTTCGCAGGAAACCGGATGACTGTGGTGGCAGAGCAGGCCGAGCCAGACCCGGACTTCCCGACTGTGCCCTTTCCGAACCCGGAAGAGAAAGGAGCTCTCGATCTGGCCTGTCAAGAAGCCCAGCGCAATGGCAGCAAAATCGTGGTCTCGAACGACCCGGACGCGGATCGCTTCGCCGTGGCTGAGCACCTCGCGGATGGCAGTTGGCATCAATTCACGGGCAACCAGATGGGTATACTGTTCGCGTCCTTTGTCCTTGAGACGTCCGCTGTACCTCGAGAAAAGCTCGTCATGCTAGCCTCGACCGTATCCTCCCGCATGATGGCCGCGATGGCCCACGGAGAAGGCTTCATTTTCCGCGAAACGCTAACAGGATTCAAATGGCTCGGCAACGTCGCACTGCGGACGGAGAGCGAAGGCTTGGAGCCAGCATTCGCGTTCGAGGAAGCTATCGGCTACATGTTCCCTTCCGTGGTATGGG
>JAWDJV010000246.1:0-25690 GCA_033119285.1 Teratosphaeriaceae sp. CCFEE 6253
TGTGTCTCGGCGGGAAGCATACCGGCGGCGGGGCCATGGCGGCCTATCGCATCGCGGTTCTCGGCAGACCTGCGCTGTGTCTTCCACAGCTCACTATCGTCTTCGTCGCGCTAGGCATATGAGTAGCGATGCTTGTATAAGAGTGACTGAGGCTATCTCGGCGCGGGCGTCCAAAGCCTCATGTGCGATGCCCGCATGCGGATGACGCCCCCACATACCCCACAATACCCGTCAACTCGAAGTGAATGCACCAAACAAACACTACCTCCTACAGTACATGTAGGGAGGAATGATTTCCCAACCGTTCGATTCCATACCATACATCTGGTAGCGGCCTGGGTGAGGTGAGATGACAGATGCGCATAGACGTACAAATTTCATCCGCCAAGGCAGCACCGAACGGACAGAGGGCCCTGGTCGAGGAGCTCTTGCTCTCTGGCCACACCAGTCTCGACGGACGGCAGAGGTCCACATGTGGACGATGGCAGAGACACTCCGTTCACCAGCGGAGACAGCGAAAGCGTCATCCGGGGCCCAGCATGGAGTCAACTGAGGTAGGCGCTGATTGGCACTACGCGCAACTGGTACATGTAGGCTGGAGAAGATCGCCGGCTTAGACGACTGAAGAGCGATGTGCACAGCCAAGTGTACGTGCTCTACTTAGCTGGACCCTCTATCCGGCACGCTGTTGGACAGCAGCCAGCAGCGCGCAGTCTCGGTCGTACTGTACAGCAGCAATGACCAGCTTCCCATAAAAGAATGCCGGTGATGGCCCGCTCGGCGAGGTCACACCCTTGCGCTAAGTAATGTACCCCTGCCGCCCGCTATGATGTGCTTTTGGTGATACCATATGCATGCCGGAGAAGGCTATCGCTCGCTCGGGTTCTTGTCCACATCCAGGCCAGCGTCTACTGCTCGGTCTGGAAGTAGTTGAGCAGGACGGAGCGCTCCTGCGACTCCTCACCCCAGTCCTTGACCACGACGCACGAGCAGTTGACGACCTTCCTCGCATTGCCCTCACGGTCGATCTGGCCTGTTTTACAACAATCTGTCAGCACTCATCCTCCACGACAGCATACCGACAGCACTTACACAGCCCAGCCCACTCGCCCAACTGCTTGCCATCCGGGACCTTGATCAACGGGATCTTGTGCTCGCCGCACAGCGCCACGACCAACTTCTTGTATGCCTCCTCCTCGCACGCCTCATTGAGCACGCACATGTGGGCCTGGCGCCGGTCAAGGGCTTTGCTGGCTTCGCGGAGACCGCGGGCGAGACCGTCGTGGATGAGGGCGATCTTGAGGACGCCCTTCAGGGCATCGAGGACAGACATGCCTCCGGACTTGCCGGCGCTGTCGGCGGCCACCTCGACCTCGTCCGCGGCGGGGACCTCCTCATCGGGAGCGGTGGTTGGCTCTTCTCCGTCCGACTGGGCAGTGAGTCAGTATGGGCGTTGCTCTCAATGGGCTTGACGATGCGTGGGATTGGGCGTGTGTGACTTTGGAGGTGGTCTCGTGCAGCCTTCGAGTACTTCACTCGCAGACCGCACACTGCCGCCGAACCCATCGCGCGTTGGAGCGTCTTACCATCGTGAATGCTTTGTTGACGCTTTTTCAGTATGTCGAAGTTCCTCAAAGAGCGCAATGGCGGCGATGTCGTGTACGGTGATCGCTGTACTGACAGTACGGTCCTTTCCTGATGTTCCTCAGGAATTGAAAGTGTGGGTGAGAGGCGTCTTGGCGGTCAGGCCCGTGCACAATGCACGACACGGGATCAGCCGACGACCTCCCTCGACGCGTCCCTCGACGCGTCTCCAACATCCGCCATGATCTCGAGTCACTGATATTGCTCAAGTCCACTCCTTCTCACTGCGCCTGGTAGCCAGATCAGCAGGCTCCGGTTGTATGTGGGCATTGTCAATTGAGCACGTCGGAAAGCTGGGCTGATCGACTCGGAGCACCAGTTGCACAGGACTCGCGCGGAACTACAATGGCAGCAAGACAGGTTTGCGATCTTGGCTAACAAGCCTATGGCACGCCTGGCATGTTGAAGCTACCGATCGAGCTCCAGGACTCGATCGCTTCCTATGTAGGATGGGGTCCGCACTTACCTATGCAACCCAGAAATCACTGACAACATCGTCAGTTGTCAAGCCGTAAAGATTTGCGAGCCATGTGCTTGGTCTGCAGAGAACTGCGAGCCGTTGCTACTCCTCCGCTCTACCAAGCCGTGACCCTGAGACCTGCTCATCTGGAGCCGGGATCCGAGACTGGAATTTGTGGAAACAACCCGGGACTCTCCCATGTTCGGGAACTCAAGATCGAAGATCCTTGCGGGACTCCTACAATCACAGTCGTCACGGCCCTCACCTTCTGGAGATTTTACTCAGCCTACCCAAAGATCGTCTGAGGATGTTCAGGTACGTCCCAGCATACCATGTGTGGACTGGTGGACAATATAGCTGACGCATACTGCAAAGTCTGAACACGAACAACGTCGTACCACTCGACTTTACATACGTGCTGCGACTCAGACAGCGAAACGCGAGCAATTTTGTGCTATACCACGCCGAGACCGCAGCTCCTACCGACTATCTCCCGGACGCCGATGAGCTGCGCAATGTGACCTCTCTGTCGTTCCGGCTTGGTTCGAAGCTAGACAGTCAACGCGCTGCTAGCGTTCTCGAGCAGGCGCACGCCGTCACAAGTCTTTCACTGCACGTCATGGAGGCTCCCCACGGTCGTGCGAGTGAGAGTCGCAACGTGTGCCCGAGCTACTTGGACACAGTATTGCGACGATGGCTTACTAGTGACAAGGGGGAAAAGCTTGCACTAAAGCGCTTGGTCCTCGAGAATTTCCATCTGACGGGATGTGGGTCGAAAGTCGCGAGGGCCATCGCCCCCAATGCATTGCGCGACTTGACCTTTCTCGGCTGTTGGGACATAAGATAAATACTACGCAGGCTCACTGACGTGGGTCTTGGCATCACTGAATTCACCGATGAGGGCGGGGTACATGCAAGCGATCACTACGACGCCCTGGACCATTTCCTGCTCTCACTTCGAGGCCTGCGGACTCTGAAGCTGACCCTGCATCGCGGACCTGTGGGGGACAGGTACGCTGGCTGTCGCTGGGACACTATCCGTCAGCACGCTTCAACGCTCCAGACACTGTTCATCGATGACTTTTCGTCATTGGACACGCCATACGAAGATTCCGTCCGTGACCGCAGTGCGTCGGGCTTGAGAAGTCTCCTTGTTGACTGTTCCGCTTTGAAACAGTTGGCCATCCGAACTCCCGGGCTGTCTTTGTTCGATCACAAGCATAATCAGCGCTGCGATGAGTTTCTCGTACGTCTCACCGTCGGCTCATATGCCTCACGTTTCACTGACTTTATGGCCGGACTCCTTGAAGCCGCTCGCCAATCTCCGTACACTCCGTTTATTCATGCTGCTAGGCAAATGGAGTGGGCGGGATACAGAGGGTCCCGCGGCTTCGGAGCCTCCCGAGGACGTCGAGGACCACGACTCTACCCACGTGCTCTTTGCCCGAGACATAGAAGCCAACCTCTTCACACAGGACTTGGCGACGCGCATCTTTCGCGAGCTGACCGGCCACTGTCCGCACCTAACCGCGCTGGTCATTGACGCTCGTTATCCAAGGGACAACGACCAGTACGGGGATCATGACCTGCGGCTGGGCTTTCTCCGAGCGACGCAGAAGGATGTGTACGGCCGTACAACCACCGTCGCTGTTCCCTGTCAGCCAAAGAGCATCAAGTCACATGAGCCTCACTCGGAGATCATCGATGATGAGATGCGCTATGTGCTGTGAAATGACCATTGACACGCTACAAGGGTTTGGCGGATTCGCGACTGGCTACGGCCACAACTTCCACACAAGATCGCGGTAGCGCTGATGATGCGATGCAATACTTCGGACAGAGAGTACAATGCATGGGATTCTTGTACATGTACATTTGCAGACGGATACATATCCATCTCCCATGGATGTCGTGGTTCCGATAGTGTGGTGTCAACCACGACGATTCATCGACGTCATGAATTCAAGCGCTTCACGTTCGCGCTGAGAGTGTGCTTCAGTGTTGCAAGGCCAATGCACGAACACACAGCCATAAACCGCGTACGTGACCTCATCGCAGTCGACCTCCCGTAGACTCAGCAGACATCACACGAGTCTGTCCAGTCAATGCTGTCCGTCTTTCGTCCTTTGTACCGCCCACTACCTCTCATCGGACTCTCGACCACAGGACTCATCCTAGCCGCGACATTGTCATCAACTTCCCGTCCAGCAGCCATGAGCACATCAAGCAGAGCCTGGCCAGTCAAGCCGTACCACCCGCGTCATACTTCCTGGCCGTACAACCCATCAGACTTTACGCGACAGGACTCATCCTCCGACTCGGGCTTCTACAGCACACCGCGCTTCGTCACACACATTGACGATGCCGCGATCGCCACTCTGCGCGAGTATTACGATACTGTGCTCCCGCGAAAAGGCAGACTCCTGGACTACTGCAGCAGCTGGTTGTCCCACTACCCTCCCGCGGTGGAGCAAGCGGCGGCGAGCGGCGAGCTCAAAGTCACTGGCCTAGGCATGAACAAGGCGGAGCTGGACGCCAACAAAGTACTCAACAATGGCCGGGTTCTCGTCGATCTGAATAACAACCCGGACATGGCTGCCGCACTACTGGATGCCAGAGTCATCACATCTGAGGGAGACCAGATAGATGCTTCGACAAACGTAGTCAGCACCGACTATCTCACGAAGCCGGTCGAGGTCCTCAAGTCCCTACACACCATCACTAGAGACGGCGGGACGGTGCAACTGACGATCAGCAATCGCTGCTTCCCCACCAAAGCCATCAGCCGCTGGCTGCGTGTGACTGAGGAGGAACGGCTGCTCATGATCGGCGACTACCTGCACTTTGCCGGATGGTCGGACATTGAGATCGTGGAGCTGAGCAATGGACAGGCTGACCCTGTCGGGGCGGAGAAGGCGCAGGGCAGTCTGCAGGGCTTGATGGGGTGGATGGGGATGGGTCATCGGGATCCATTGTGGGTGGTCAGGGCTACGAAGCGATGAGACGAAGATCCGACGTATTCAAGCGCTTCGATCAGCAATATGGAGGAGTCTTCACAGCCGACCCTGCTAGCTTTGACGGGTGGCGGAGGACTGGACCTTCTCGGGACTACTCTCCCCTCTGATTGATCTCCCGACGGTGGTTGCAATGCATGTCGCTTTCGAACGTCAAGATCAATTCGACTTCTCGGCCTACATATCCTCCTCGAGCAGTGTGACAAGCTGCGCCGCAGTCTGTCATAGCGAAGCGAACATCGAGTAGAGAGACACGTTGTGCCATGCCACTTTCCAAATAGACGTGCACGCGCTTGAACGCCAGACAGGAAGCATATCGCCAACAGACCCCGCTGTCTACAACGCTTCACCGGCCGGCCAACCACGATCACAATCGCCATGCACATGATGAGCATACATGCCAGACATCCCTCGCCCTTCGACAGACCTCAGCTCTTCGTCTCCGTCGGACTCAGCTCCACCCCGCTATCCTTCGCCAGCGCATCGCCCTGCCCACCAAACCCGGGCTCGCTGAACTGCACCTTCCCCTGGCCCGGCTCCTTGGGCGCCAGACCCGTATCTTCGGGTTCAAAGAGTCCGGCCTTCTCCGCCACCTCCGTCATACTGGGGCTCAGCGGACTCCCGATCGTGCCGTCGAGTGGCCCAGCCGCTGCGTCAAGGCCGTGCGGCCTGCTGCCGTCGCCTAACGCCGTGGACGGTACGGACATGGAGCCGTCGCTACTGATCTCGGCACCGACAGGCGAGAGTGGCTCTTCCTGTATAGAGCCGGGCATCTTGCGCGACGGGATGCTCTTCTTCTTGCTCGGGAGCGAGAGCTGCGAGGGGTCGACGGTGAGCGAGTTGCGGCGGAGAGCTTCGAGTTGGGTATCTGGGTTCTGTGGAGGAGAAGGGAGCGGATGTCAGCGATGCCTGCAATGCGGAGCTCAAGCTGTTTATCAGTCGAACGGAATGAATGCAGCCACGTGCTCGGCAGCGGTCGTAGCCCCGATAGCGTTGCGATCTCGCGATCGTGACATCTTTGAGGCTGACTTGGCCTTACCAAGCAATGACCCCGCAGCGCGCGCTTCGCGTTGCCAAGCGTAGACAACGGAGAAGGCTGCCGCTTGAGTCTCGAGGTCCGCACGTGACCTCAATCTGAGGTTCCGTCTTTGACAGTGACTGCGGCCAGTCGAGGAGAAACAGACGGGAAATGAGGATGGTACTCACCCAGTCCCTCTGCTCCGGTACCCCATCCGCCGGTAGCAGTCCCGAATCGCCCTCCTCCTCTCGATCCGAGCCCCAGAAACTCGCCCTCCGCCGCGGCGCCGGCGTCACAGATAGACTCGGTCGGTCTGACGCGGACGGGAAGTCCGTCAGCAACAGCGACTCCCTCCGTTGCCGGATTTTCTCCACCAGCTCCACGGGATCCAGCTCGTTGGAAGGCGACAGGATGTGTTGCTGCGTCTGCTGTTTCCGCGCGAGTGGCTGCGACGGCGGATGGATGACTTGCACGGCGCCCTTATTCTTCTGGAACGCCGTGAGCGCGCGCACGTAGTCCTCGATCCCGCTCACTTCGTCCCAGGCGTTGCGATTCGAGGCGCCGAAGGCATCCCACCCGACCCCAGACTTCTTAAGCATGGGATCTTGCGGGTCAAGCTCACGCCTCTGCTCCTCGTCGTCGGCCGTCACAGCCAATTCGTCGCCGCCCAGGAAGTCATCCTCATCATCTTCTACCGCTTGTGGCCGCGGTGGCGGTAAGACAAGAGGCTCTTCTTGCGCAAAGACTCGTGCTACCCTCGTCCCTTCCTTCTCTCGCCTCTCCTCCCACGGAAAGATCGCGGGTAGTGGCTTCGGCTTGGACTGCGGGACCTCGTACCACATGTCTCGCGGCGGCTCCGGGTACTTTGCGGGCGCTTTGAAGGGCTGGGGATCGGAGCTGAACTCGTAAGTCTTGTGCGGGAAGTTGGCGGCTTCCGGTTTGCTGGAGGCCGGGGGAGCGGCGCGCGTGGCGTCCCATTCGAGGGAGGGGGCAGAGAACTTGCGTTGTTGCGAAGTTGGCGTCGGATCGATGTGGCCTTGCGATAAGGCTTCAGCGGTCGATTGCGCGTCCGTCAAGAGAGGTTCGGTTGAGGCGGTAGGTGCTTCTGAGTGCGGTAGGGTAGACTTTTGCCGCGCGGCATCGTGTTCTCGCCGTCCCGTAGCGGTGTACTCATACGTCGAGACTCGAACGTGTCGATCGTACACCGCCCACCACCGACTCAGCAATTCCTGATACACCCCACTTCCACCTCCACTCCCGCTCGTTGCCGCACTCCGTTCCCGCTGCCACGGCTTCCCGCTCCCAACGAAGTGCACCATACTGATCCCGCTCTTGTGATACCGGTACGCTGGTTCATACTGGTAGCTCGCGCTGGGCGTGCAGTTGTACGTGAAGCTCAGCCTCTTCCACGCCTTGTGCTCGAAGTATTGATTCAAGAGTCCCTGATCCGCGCCGTCGAAACTGTCTCCTGCCGCCGCCAGTGTCCGCAGTGCACTGTACACACCCACGTTCGGGCTCACCACCATCACGCCCGTGTTGAAGGCATCAGGCCAACCGATGTCAGGTGCTGCCGCAAAGTCGTCCTTGACGTCGAACAGCTCGTCAGGCGCACGCAAGGCCACGATGTCGGCATCCACGTAGACCACCTTCCGGAACTGCGTCAAGCTCCAGAGGTGTATTTTGGTGAACGCGTACAGCAGATCTGGCCGGTCCATCAGGTATAGGTTCGCTGGGCTGGGATTACCGATCCGCTCGACGGGAATGACATAGTCGTAGAGAGTGCGCAGCTCGGCGATTGTGCTGGATCGGAGGGAGTCTTGGGTGACGAGGCAGGCGAGCTTCTTCGTGGTGCCGGCGTCGCGGAGGGAGTGGGCGAGGACGGCGGCGCCGGGTAGGTAGGCGTCGGTCATGACCAGCGTGCAGTACACATCCTCGCCTGTCACGCCGTTCGCCATGGTGACGTTGTACAGCCCGAAGGCCCTCTCGGTGTCTCTTGTCGTCCTCTTGCAGCCACTGTTGCTCTCTGCCTTTCCGCTGTGCTTGAGGGCTATCTCTCTCCGCCTGCTCTTCCGTTCCTATGCGGTCACTCAGTGACAGACCCAGCACTCCTACAACATGTACACACAACAACGAACGCAGTCAAATAATGAAGGCACAAGATTGGAGTCTGACCGAGCGTTGGCTCGTGATGCTGCCCGCACATGCACGTTGAACAGCTCACCTGCGGAGCTTGTGCACGGACACCGGCGATCTCTACCAGCCCCTCTCGTTCACGCAATCTGCTCGGTGCCACAGCGGCGCTATTGTTGACGACGGTCCCGAAAACTCAAGCTCTTGATCCAAGTTGACTGCTCCAGACCACGACACCCGCGAGAGCAATCGCAGTCGCACTGCATCTTGTCGGACTCGCTGGAGCCTTTCATGGCCCTTCCGCCCTTTTGCTGCCGTCCGTGAGCAGCATGAGAGTGAAGTAGAGCATGGCACCTCCTTGTTATACTCCTCGACCTTCCTCCCTCTCCTTCACTGGCTGCATATCTCACGATAGCGAACAGTATGCGACCCGCGCGAAGAAGAGATCTCGGACACGCAGCGGCCAATGACCGTGTTCATTCCACTCGCTCGGGAGGACGATAAGTGTCCCTTGTGCAAACCAACTCACGTCGATGAGAACACGAGTGCACCGCAGATCCGAGCCATATGGATATGCCCTTGGTACGAAGTACAAAGCAAAATGGGGTGCACATCATCGCTGGGCTCCTAACGACATAAGTGGAACACCTCGCTCAAGTCAACGTAACGATCCAAGCCTACCAACAATGCGGGCTCATGGACAGCGACAGGGACAGCGACAGGGACAGCGACAGGGACAGCGACAGGGACAGCGACAGGGAGATCGACGAGGCCGCAATCGCAAGCCGCACATCGGTTGCGACGGAGGGAGCAAACGGCATTGGACCGCAGTATATGCGCCACTCGTGGAGACTGGAGCGGTGCATGTCGTGGTCGCGGAGATATCCGCCACCGCTGTAGAATGCGTATTGGCCAAGCTTTCACCAGCAACGGTCACTGGCGTCAAATGGCAGGCGATGTCGTCACGGCGTGGGAGGACCAAGTGGTCGTCTTCCGAACAGCCAATGTGGCACTGGCAACCCACCGCATGGAGGTCGTCGTTCGTGCAAGCAGGGGTGGGACATGCTGACGATTTCGGGTAGTATTGCGACGGCACGTACAGTGTCCGCAGACGTTCATCTTGCAGAACATGCCGGGCGACTGCCGTTCTCTCTCGCAGCTGGCCTGGCGCTCCACGAGGCTACTTCCCCTTCGTCGCAGACGATCTCATGGAGAGTACCGTGGTCCCCATCGAGTGGCGCGTGTCACAAGTCTGCAAGGCCAGCCGCGAGGTCTTTGCTCGATACTGGCCAGAAACAGGGCACAGGACGGGTCGGTGGAGGGCTTCAACAAGTGGTCGCCCGAGAATCTTCTCAACCCCGCTGGACAGCTGAGGCTTGACAAGGGTTTCTTGAGCTTGCAGCGACGCGGGTAATCTTGATACAGTGTTGACTGGAGGGCGAAGACATCGACTTGATGCTGTTGATTCCACATTCTGGGACGCCTGCTTTTCATTTGCCACTTCTGCTCTGGTTTGGTCAAGGCACTCGTCGCGAATGACACGCGGGATAGTAGCCCCCCCTCTCGGATTGATGCAGATACTTAGTGCCCTCGTGCCTGCTATGTTCGGCCTCTGCCTCGGCTCGGCCTACGTCATGGAACTAGGTCCATGAGGCGTCATTTGGAATCGCATCAACAACTCTGAACTATAGTGAATAATCAGCTCCAGAGCACGCAATTTACACGATCACACCCGCAACCCTCATAAGCCACATATCGCGTCGCATACCACTGTTGCCCACCATTAATTTCATACGCTCCTTCTTCGTGAGCGCCCGATCCGCAAGCCCCAATCAAATCATGGCCGCAAAGACGAAGGCGCAGGACATCATTGACAACAATGCCGTTGGTACGCAAAAGCAAAAGCTGGATGGAGTAGGTGGTACGGAACAAGAGCTGACGATAGGACTTTGTAGCCGTCTTCTCCAAGTCCTACTGCCCCTACTGCAAGGCGACCAAGTCGCTCTTGAGCGAGATGGGTGCGAAGGCGTACATCCTCGAGCTCGACCAGATCGGTACGTGAGTCAGCGTGTTCGGCGAAGGCTGCGCCCTGACAGATGGTGCGCAGACGACGGAGCCGCGATCCAGGATGCGCTGGAGGAGATGACCCAGCAGCGCTCCGTCCCCAACATCTTCATCGACAAGAAGCACATCGGCGGCAACTCGGACTTGCAAGGGAAGAAGAGCCAGCTGCCGAAGCTGTTGCAGGCCGCGCACGCCATCTAGAGAATGAGGGATCGAAGAAGACAGACGTGTATAAGCAGTATCAAGACTGCGTCCAAGAGTCTGTCGATGTATACGTCTAGTCCAGCTCGCCTCTCGCCGCCATCTTTCTCATGCTCTCTATCGACGAGTGGACCGCCATTTTCGCCTGCTTCCTGTTCTGCTCAAGCAGGTCCTTGTACTCTTGGCTGCCGGCCTCCACTTCGGGATATCGCCATTCGAAAGTATAGGTCATGTTGTAATCGTTCTCAGACATCCCAGGCCCGTCCGAGATCGTGTTGGTGATGAGCGCCCCGCTCGGCTGCCAGAAGTCGACCTAGATGGGTATACGGTCAGCTCTCGCACGATCAGATGGTCCCCTACGGTCGAGTTTGTTCGAGTCGACGTACTCTGGTGGGGTAGTAACTCTTGCAGACCTCCTTCTCCGAATGTGCGGCGTCTTCTCCCATCGTCCTAAAGTGAGCTATCCTCGTAACCTCATCTCCCTTGTCCTCGACTATATCCGTCCCTTCGATGACGGGCACGAAGTCTTGAGCATGACGAATCTTGCGCTGAAGGCCTCGCCATATCTGCTCTTGCTTCAACACAGGAGATGCGCCGTCCGGGTTGATCGCCTCTGTGTAGGCACAATTGATGACGACCATGGTAGCTTACAGTAAATGCTAGATAGAGCTGTATGTTGTGTAACGAGCTCGGGCGGAAACTGTGAGACCTGAGCGGAGACTTGGAGGATCTAACGAGGTGGAGCACGACATCTTTACCTGCAATCCAGTCACCATCTTTATATTACATGTACTGATGATGCAGGAGTGACTCGATGTGACCAAGAAATGGAACCGGCCGACGTGGTTTGGGAACTCCGTGATGAGGGCAGTTACATCAGCTCGGGCTTTCGGGCGTCGCTCGAGGACGATGGGTGGCAGCGCGAAGGACGGCAGGTCACTCGAGTGCATTAATGACCGCGTCTTTGGGCTTTCAAACGTAGCGAGGTAGTCGTCCTCAGTCAGCGAACGAGCGAGCAGCTAGACTCATCGTCCGCGTGGCTCAGGCACGATGGCTCAGGCATGCTAGGGCGCTGGGGACCGCTTCGTGCAGGCTTTGAGTGGCGTCCTCACCTGATCGCTCATCATTACGATGCCGAACCATCAATCCATACTGCTTGAGAAACCCCGACCTACCTCTGTCTGGCCTATACCTTTGTGATCCGGTCAAAAAGTGCAGTATTGGGGCCCAGGAGGCAAAAGCCTGCCAGTCCGATCCAGCAGAGTATCATCGAAAGCCAAACGGACACGTAAACGAGCTTGTTCTGCTATCCAACTGATCGTACACTTCCAGCGATACAAAAGGCAGCAACGCCACTCTACCTCTCAATGCTATCAAGAAATTTCGAGTGATCTCGCACAAGCCGCCTTCCATAGCCTAAGGGTGGAACGGGCCCACGGCGAAGAAGGCGTTCTTCGCCCAGCACATGTCGTTGAGGAAGCTGCTCTTCGCCACAGTGTTGGCCGGGTTCAGCAGATCCAGGCTGAGCTGCTGGAGGCCCTGAGTAGCATTCTGAAGATCCGCGAGCGCTTCAAGCTTGCTGTTCGGGACCGGCGGCAGGTGAGGGCCGCAACTCTTCGGGCCCTGGAGCTCGTTGATGATGGTGTTGAACTGATCGCGGCCGTGGGCGAAGTCGGCGTCGTAGGCGGTACCGTTACTCTGCACAATGTCGTTGATGATGTTGACGATTGTGACTTCGAGGTCCTGGATCTGATGCTGGGGCACGTTGTAGTTCTCGGCGCCGTTGCGAGCGGATATAGGAGCAGGGGCAGCAAGGGCGGAGCCGGCGAGGGCCAACGCGGCGGCGACGGCAGCGAAGTGCATAGCTATGGAGGCGGACTGCTTGATGGCTTCTGTTGCGAGAGGAAGAGCGGTCGATGGACAAGTCAGTTGCTTGGATGTTGGTATTGCTTGTCGACGGTTGCTTCGTTGGTGGTGGATGCCAACGATCAACGACGCTTCGCTCGCCCTAAATACCATTCAGTCAGTGTCATCGGCATGGTACACGCGCTCCAACAATAGCATGTCGCCACAGAAAGTCCACCGCACACGCTGTTAGCAATCGAATACGATCGGATCCTGTCATCAGCAGCGACGTTGCGGGAAGAGGGGACTGTCACGAACCCCAAAGCATGCCCTCAAGGATACATGTCTGGATTGCCTCGCTGACTGAGCACGCGGCTTCGTCCGGGCCAACAGCTGCGCCTCCATCGAATACGAGCATATTTGTGTTTTACGCTCCTCGGCCCTACACCTGCACTATCAGTCAACAACCGTGTTGATCACGGCTCATGGACTGCGTCACCTGGCCAAGAGGTTAACGACCGTCGAGCACGAACGGTACCGCTTGCGTGGATTGAAACCCGTTTCACTGGGCTGAGAGGCGAGCGCTTGATGTTAGCAACCCCATCACATTTCATACAGACATATGCCAGTCATGCGCCCTGTCCCAGCATATGGTTCCTGCGAGACAGCTGGGACTCGGACATGTCGCGCCAAGGCCCCCAAGCAAACGCCATCCCACACAGCCCCAGACCCAGCAACACCCGCCACTTACCCCCTCTCGCGCCGGGCAGATCAAAACCAGAGCCCCCCGAACGGCTCCGGCTTCACCATCATCAGAGCCGCGACGCGGAGCACTGGCATCTCCAACCCCATCACGGAGTCTTTTCGCGGCGCGGAGAGCTCCACCGGCCGCAGCTGCGCGCGGGAGGGTTTGCGGCGCAGCATCCGCGCCGGCATCTCCAGCGCCCTCATCTCCGCCTCCTCCACCACATCATCCCCCGCCACAGCAGCATCCCGCGCACGAGGGTCCGGAAGGGCCGCCGATGCGCTCCGGCGCTCCCGCGATCCCATGTCGTCCCCGTGCCCTAACGCATCATCTAGCTTCTCGAACTTGGCACTGGTCAGCTCGGGATCCTTGCGCTCACCTTCCGATGCGCGTGTGACCTCCTCGGAGCTGAACCAGTCATCCGCGATACGTTCCATGTCGTCGATGAACGACGTGCGGTAGCCGTCCGTCGTACTGATGAGCTCGCCGTTGATGGTACGTAGAGGAGCTATGAACAGCTTGTTGTTGTCCGGGCATGGCGCATCGTGGTATTCAGGCTTGTCGTCGACCGGTAGCACTCCGACGCGCTCGACGCGGATCTGAGCGCAGTCCTCGTATCCGTGGGCTTCCTTGGCGAAGTGAGCAGGCCTGAAGCCGTACCGAGCGAACCCGTAATGCTCTCGGGCCTTCTTGTAGGGGCCCTGGTCCCTGAACTGCTCGCTCCAGATCTTCTTGGCACGCGCCAGAGCCTTATCACTGTCGACATGGATGCTGTCAACGACCCAGCCGGTGCCGATGGTGCGCTGCTCGGCGGCTAGGCGGACGTCGGGTACACTGCTGCGTTGTTTCATGGCGGCCAATGATGACTCTTTTGACTCCTTCGAACGTAGTATGACGCCGGATCTATGATCTTGGTGAGAGTATGGGCGGCTGACCGGTATGCCGTGCCTTGCGAACACTGGTGTGTGCACCACGACGATCCAGATGTGCTATACAAGATCAGCTGATGTGTATGAAGAGACACCTACGGATCGGGACTCACCGCGTCGAGGTCGAGGTCGTCTGTTGCGAAGAGGTGACTGGTACTGATACTTAGATCGCTACCCGGTCCTTGTGAAGTATCACCGGAAGTCTTGTTGTTTACGTTCCCAGTCAAGATCACCTTATTCACCTACGACAATAAGGACTGTCAGCACCGCAACCTCCTGCCTGGATGATAGTGCCATTACTCACACTGGCAATGAAGCGTGCCCTCGAGCGGTATCGCTGCCACTTCACAGTTTTCCCATCACTCGCATGGTCAATAGTCGTGATCTTCTCTTCGTTTGTGCGGCGCTCGTGGACATTGCATTGCACAAGCAGGTCGACGCGCGCATTAGCTTGCTCAACAGTGGTGTAGCATTTGTCGATACTGAACATGTAGATGTCCGAGTCGTCACGCATCTCAGCGCAGACAACAACATACAGCGTGGTGGGCTTGGTGTTCGAGGTAGCTTGATCGGAGGCAATTGCGCGTAGCGACAGCTGTGACATGCGTTTCAGGTTGGCTACCGCTTGGTGAGCGAGGGAGTGCGCCATTACGCTTTTGCTTCGAGGAGGTCTTGCCGAACAGGTCTCCAAGGGTGATCGCCGGACGCACGCAATGCTCGACTGCGACGCGGCGGCTTCAAAGGGGTCCCGACTGTCCGAGGACCCAAGCCGGCGTTTCCAGGAATCCAGGGTGTCCAGGTCCTTATGGCCAGTTTGTGGTGAAGAAGCGATGCGTATGTTCCCCTGATGCAAGAGTATGGTTGCTGCTGATGTTGTCAATATGTATGGATTGACGACTGTGCGGATACCGAAGAGACAACCCGTGAGCTGGGTGAGGTTGCTACGGGGTTGAGGAGACTTCACGCTCGCCGATGAAGCGAGACTGAAGGGGGTATCGCAAGTGGCGATTGGTCTGCTGAAGCACCGTAGCAGTACAGCTCGGGTTCAACGTCACTTCACAGGGCTTACCGTTGCTGAAAGTGTCGAATCGTCAAACTCACTCGTAATAGTACATTGCGATGTACAGCGTCGTTTCAATGTACCATCGTCTCTACCGAGCCGACTGGCCGCTCGACGAACTCCATGCAGCCATTGACCACACCTTCGCGGGCACCTTGAGAGCTGACTTTCGCACCTGCCAAGTATCCGTACCATAGTAGCCTGCTCACTCTCTCATCCGCTATCGAGCCCAGATGCTCGACTTCTGCATTCTTCTGTTCGGGCTTTGGCTGATACAGCACGTCCATTGCCCCTTTGTCATCGCGCGTGAGCAGCAGCACCGAACCTTTAGGCGCCTTGCCGCCGGTGAAGATGGCCTTGAGACCCTGCACAGAGCTTCCGAAGTCTTCAGAATCATACTCCGTCGCACCGCCTGCAGTCAGCTTGCGAGCTTCACCCGTGCGCGTGTTGATGCCCGAGACAAAGCCGTCGCGCAAGTGCCCGAAATCGGTGCCACGGGTCGGCGAGATGCGGAAGGCTGTCTTCATGCCAGGGACCTTGAGCAGCTCTTGCCAGATGGCTCGGCTCTCTTCCGGATCGAGGAGCTTCTTCTTCAAGTCCTCCCTCTCGCTTGGGATGAGAGCTGAAGCCGTGGGGTTGACGTGTTGGACCAGCTTCGCCTGCAGCGTCGTGATGTCCTGTGTGCGGACGTACATCCCGACGACGTAGACCTGAATCCACATCACGGTGCGAATGCCCAAGCCGACGAGCGTGTACTCTTCCTGGATCGCCGTGTTGTTTGCATTTGCACCTGCATTGGTTTGGACAATGTCCAGTACGCCTGGACCGTCCGTGCTTACTGGCGGAGTAGAGGAGGACGGCAGGTTTATTGTTCGCGGGAAATGTGGCACACTGCTTGTCCCCGTCTCTACCAGCTCCACCTCCCCGCCCGGTCCTGAGGCCACGATCCGCTTCCCATCGCCCGCGCCGATGATATGCACTTCTTTGCCCTGGAATTGTACACTGACCTCGCTCGAAGCGTCCAACTGCTGTCCCCGCCTCTTCTTCTCGTCCTGCTGCATGCTGTCCAAGTCCAAATTGAAGAGGAGCATTGAGAGACCTCCAAAGGTAAGCAGCAGGCCCATGCCAGCGAGGCGCATGCGTTGCATGTGATACTGCCTCTTCTCCTCGTTCTCGACTCGGGCGGCTCGTGGGTCCAGCGGATTGCGCGGTCCAGACCCGGGGGTCACCTGACCGAGGAGCGAGGCTGGGGCAGGCGCAGTCGCTACAGTTCGTGTCGTTGCGTTGCTGTATCGGCTGGAGAGGCATCGGGTCTGCTGCACGGCCGACGCCCTGCCCAAGGAGAGCAAACGTGGCGACAGCAGGCGCATTGCCTGTCGTTGTGGGACAGCCATGACGGACGACATGATTGAGGAGGCGTTTTGTGGATGATGAGCTCGCTCAGCGATACCGTTTGGTGGATATTGAGTAGCTCATAGGCGTGCGATGATGCTTGAGCAACACCGCCTGATGTGAAGTTCGGGGAAGACGTGCCAAGACTCTCTAGACTCCAGCTCTAGCATTGCTACAGTACAGTGTGTCCGCCTTGCTCCGCGTACCCAACTACAACTCACCCGCCCATCGCGAGGGCGTCCCATTTCGTGCACTGATCTACACGCCAACGTGCGCATAACACCCAATGCTGCAGGCCGCGCTTGTGCCAGCACGCGGGTGGCCGCTGCCCTTCGTCTTCGCCACCAGCCAACAAGATGCCTCCGTGGTCTTCCAGAAAGCGCGAATCCACTAGGACTACGGCCATACCACACGCATACCAAGCAGGATTCAGGCCTCCGGTGCGATCCCCGACCTACTGCTCGCTGGTAACGCTGTCCTCAACGCCTTAAGACAAGTGGTTGGCGTTGGGCATTACTGCAGAGGACCTCAGTTGCCATCTCAGGAAGCAGCGGCGAGACTCAATCGTGCGGGCAACATAGTCTGCGGCGACTAAAGTGGACACTCGTGGCCGTTCTCTTCGGGCGGTATGCATACGGTGAGGTACGATGTCTTCACCGTTGCCCCGTCTCATCTGCCTATGCTTCTTTTCATATATCCGGACTGGCGCTTCCCGTCGCCTTTCCGAAGCATGTTACCTCGCGGGGTGTCCTCGCATACTCGCTATATGATCAGCAGCATTAGCAAGGGTCAACTCGTGCCGCTTGTTGATGTCGACATTCGTGTCGTTGCTATTGCTCCCCCTGCTTACTGCCATGCTCGAACTCCACGGTCGCTGGCTCGGAGTGTCACAAAGATGAAGGTATTCGTCGCCGTCGTAGCTGGAATCACTTTGGGCGCCACACTCTGTTCGATTCAAGGCCTGGCGTTCGTGCTACTCGACGAGGGCGCGACCTCGACAAGGGGTCTCACAGCTGGTCATTTGAGCGAGCATGGCGAACATTGCTTCGAAGGAGCATGCCAATCCTGCTGGATGCTGAGCACTCCTTCCTTGGCTCGACGCCAAAGCAACTTGAATGGCACCAGTGCGCCCTTCGGCGACCGCAAACGGCATAGAAGGTCATTTCCGGAGAGGTATATTCCGCTGGCACCGGCAGTCGGCGCGGTTATCGCGCGCCGCGGACCGGATCAGGGAGTAGTTGACTCTTCTCCCTGAGCATGGACACTCCCAACGACCACGGTGGCTGGCCGCTGGTCATAGGATCAACAGGCATTGTCGACAGCGGCAATTTCGATGAGCTGATAATGCCAGCCATGGAAGCCTGCCGAGACCTGCCGATCAGGGTGTTGGTCTGTGGCGTCCCACCAAGCAGCCCTCAGATCTCATCCTCCTGAGCACTGCGTGTGGGTGGCGTAGATCCTGTGGAGCTCGAGTCTATCGACATGGCCACCCCAATGGATGGGAACGGCAGCATCAGCCAAGCACTTGCATCCGGTGCACAGTGATCTTCGCCAGCTCGAGCAAGGGCATGGCGAAGACGGCTGCCCGCGCAACATTCACGGGTGCTGCGACGGGACTGCGGCGTTGACGGCGAGCAAGAGTCAGCTGCATGACACTGTCGTGTTGGTGCCGATGCATACAAGACCGAGGCGAGAGAATGGCTAATGACGGACGGAGAGCAGGATGCAATCGGTATCGTGGTGCAGGCGATCAGCGGGCAGGCCGACTCGTTCTATTGGCCGAGACTGTGCGGAGCTGACCCAGACCGTGGCGGTCAAGTGGGTCCAATCTCGGCCTCTCGGTTTGGAAACGCCGACGAATGAGGAAGGAGCGCAGCCTCGCCCTCTGCACAACAGCTGGATTGCGAGTACCGCTTGACGCTAACGACGAGGGCTCGTGAACAACACCGACTATGGCATTAGCTTGATGCGGGTTGCCTTGCTGAGCTCGCGATTGTTGAGATTTGGTAGCCGCCAAATGTCACATGTGAGGGAGAGCTGCGGCAGCTACCCGCTTCTCTACTTCCGCTGCACGGTCCACGCGCGAACATATCATGACTCGATTCTCACATTCGAACTGCAACAATCCACCTCGCACCACCGCGACCTACATCGTCGCCAGCAACCACTATAACACATCCAGCACATCAGACATCTCTCGCACCAACACAACGAATGAGTAACACCATGGCGCAAAGCCTCTGCTACGGGCTGTTTGCCGCCTTCGGGATTTTCGTCGCGCCTAACAAGGCGCCTGTGACCCTTCGTCGGATCCTCATCGGTGGCGACAGGAGACTGACAGCCGCCCCTTCCGCCGCCCCTACAAGTGACTCGAGCAACCGCATCTTCGGCAATGACGCCGTCACCACCAGCTTGGCATCCCTGAGAAGCCCGACTGACCTCGCTGGCCTCTGGCCGTCCCCGCTTGATGCCACGAGAGCCTCGAGCATGGGAGTCGTCTGCCGCGCCACCGAGACCATCACTGTGAGCGCGGGAGGCTGGGAGACGCCCACTGGCCACACCGCATACGCGATCCGCTCGCGCTCATTCCGGCACGATCTCCACCGGCCCATCTCCACCAGCACCGCCTCCGGCAGGGCCAGCGGTAGCTTTCGCCAGATCAGCAGCGGGACTGCTGACTGGCTCGGGGATGGGTCGCGTCTGGATATCATCGCCCTCGCTCTCGCCATCATGCTCGCCACCATGGTCATCGTCTTCCGGTACCTTATTGCGCCACGCATTCCCGACGCCAAGGAGAGCTGGCTCCTGAGGCGTGCGCGATATGCGTCCGCGAACGCTACGGAAAAGGCGCTGAGGAAGGAGGGCTTGCTACGCTCCCAAGAATGCGACTCCAAGGCTATGCGTATGCGACTCACTCGAGAGCGCGACCAGGCCAGACGGCAAGCCGAGAATGCGCGCAGCAGTGTCACGCAGACGCGTATTCAGGCCGAGGATGATCTCGCAGCTGCGCTCGGCCGTCTCACAAAGCAGCGGGACGAGGCGTTGCAGGACTGTGAGCAGGCCCGGAACGCTCACCAGGCAGCTAGCAACCAACGTCTTGAGGTAGAGTCTAGCCTCGTGCAAGAGCGCCAGTCTGTCTCGAGGCTGCGGGAAAAGTTCACCAAATTCGTGGAGGACTCCGATGCTGCAAGCGCCATTTTAACGGATGCGCGCGATAACTTTATGGCAGAGCGTGATCAGGCCCGAGACCACTACCAGACGGAGAAGGCTCTCACAGCGTCATTGCTGGCGACGACGACAGAGCTGCAGGACACCGTCGACGAGAAGACAAAGGAGGCAAAGGTCGCCAACGAGACGGCTAGTTCCAGGGAGCAGCGTCTCGAAGAAGCCATCCAGAAGCTCGCGGACTACCAAAAGAGTCAAGACGAAGTGGACAAAGCTGGGGCGGTCATGGTAGTCGACCTGCAGAGGGCCAAGCAGGATCTCCAAAGCACATGCGACGGCCAGTTGCACAAGATCAACGAGTTTCAGGAGTATATCCAAAACTGCGCCTCTGCTCCTACACCTACTGCGCCTACACCTACGTCGACTGAGCTCGAGGCTGTGGCATTCAGTGTGGCCAATGCCAAGGATCTGAAGGCGGCGAGGGACCAAATCGATCAATATCGCAACGCGCAGGATCCGTCACCAACTCTCTGCGTGCATTCGAAGCAAACAAGCACTTCTTGCGCACTGGCGCACAACCACCATCGACTGATGCTCTGCATCGCAAGACATACAGTCCTGCGGATATAGCGAAGCAGTACATCACCTCCGAAACCAAATTCCTCGTGGCGGAGTGCACCATCCACGCCATGCGCACCAGCTTCCTGCCAAACCTTGAGGAATATCATCGTCTCAAACCAGCGGCGACGGCTGCAAAGCAGGAGTCGTCGATCTGGGTACAGGAGCGTGCGAACCTGGCCGATGTGGGTCTCTACGACAACGCTGCCACGACCAGGGCCAAGATCAAGCGTCCCGTCAAGGAGTTCGGCAAGCAGATGGACTACCTCCTTGCCGCCGCCAACTACGATGTCAAGCAGCTTATCGCCGGTGATGTTCCGGCCCCAGCGCCGAAGGTCGCCAAGCGCAAGGTGGACGCACAGCCAGCACCAGCCGCCAACCTCGTCTCCAGCACAGGTGCCTTGCCGATCGAGGCTATGCTCAGCCAAGCGTCGCCGCCGGATGCCTCCGGTGATGCCGAGCGGCTGTCGATGGCGATGCCCGCCCCCGTGATCCCACTGCCGCCGACCGACCACCATGGACCTGCAACGGCAATACCTTCAGCGCCAGGGACGCTTGGCGGTATCCAGTTCACGTCGGCGGCAATCGCCGCAGCAGCGACCTCATCGCCGCAGGCCGGCGGCGACGATGTCACGATGGGCATGGCGCTGGCGTCGGGCATCTTTGGCGTCAACGGGGCCTGGCAAGACGTGGTGGCTGCGGCTGGTATCCCTCCGGCGCCAAGCAGCGACTTGGACGTCGTGATGAGGATGCCACCAGCACTCGCCACCTCTGGTAATGCCTGGGCCTTACCTGTCGCGACGGCTTTTGCTGCTTCCCCTGTGCTGCCAAGTGGCGACGATGATGTCGCGATGAGCATGGCACCAGCGCTTGCCACCCCTGGTGCTGCCACCACCTTCCCCATCGCGACGGCCTTTGTTGCTTCCCCTGTGCTGCCAAGCGGCGACGGTGATGTCGCGATGAGCATGGGACCAGCGGCGAGTATCTCGGTCATGGCCCAGCGGCGGAGATGGTATTGGCACGCCTCCCCGTGTCGTCAAAGAGCGCACACAGCGGCCCGATGGACGTGGATGGCGAAGAAAGCGAGCTGAGCGACTATCTCAGCGACCCGAGTGACCTGATGGACACGACCGGATCCAGCGGTCAACCCGGCCCTGCTTCTTCCCGGGTGCCTACAACGTCGAATGCGGTACGGCGTTCAAGAGACAGGAACACGCCACTGCGTATCAACAAGGACCGGAAGCGCATCGATCCGCGGCAGCTCAACGCACACGGGCTGCCCAAGGGCATGGCTGATAGCCCCAGAAAGCCAGTGGCATGCACGAACCCGAAGATCGTATGTGGCCACATGCAGCACCCGGGGCTGAAGACATGCAACAAGTGTGGATTCATGAAGCCGTAGCGGCGGCAGCGGGGAGTGAGAGTGTACTGAGAGGATTGCATATGGGTACTGTCGCGCGGCCCCAGCCTCCTGAGCAACAGCGGCCACTGACCTTCGGGAATGTGAAAGCAGTTGCTGGGTGGCGGGCCGACGACATCCCAAGCAATACTGGGCAGATACACGCACCTGATCAAGACAGTTGTGGCATGACTTCCGCGGTGTGGCAGGCAGGTGTATGCGAAAGATAAGCTGGACGGTGTTGGGGCGTGGCAGGTGTTCTGAATGTTATTTGTGCGCGAAGAGGAAGCTTTTGATGGACAGGACTGCGTAGCTCCTCGCGGAAGGACGCTATTGAGCTTCGAGCAAAGGCTCCCATGCAGCGCTCGACGCTGCTGGTGATGCCATGCCTCCTACGCCCTGGCGGACGAGCGTGGAGCTCGAAGGAAGACTGACGATACCATTGCGCGAATTCGCTGGCACTGATCAGGCTCGATGCGATGCACGCAATCAAATGTATCAGCAATGAACTATATGCCATTCGAAGCGTCCGTGTCACCATCATCACCGTCAGCGAGTCTCCTCAGCCTCTCTCGTACATTGGGATCCTTCTCCAGTGCTTGCCACAACCGGACATCGAGCTCTTCGATGCTGCCGGCATCGTCGTCTTCCCTCCGCACATGCTTCTTCCAAGGCGGCCAACGACCGGCCATGAGCAGACTCTGTGTAATGCTCTTATGTCCCAGTTCCATGACCGTCAAGATCATCAACACCACCAGAATCGTAAGCCACCAGTTCGGATCGGGACCGAATGTGCCGCTGAACCCTCCGCGGACGTCGTACGGCGACAGATTTGACGAGTACGCCTCGCTCATGAAGCCATTCCACGCCCACCACCCTCCCACCACGATGGTGCAGGAGACGGCCACGATAGCGGTCTTGTAGTGCGTCTGGAGGACGAAGAGTTTGTAGTTGGTGAACACGATCCCCAACGAGAACGAGAGATCGCCCAGAGCGAAGAGCCCGTTATCGCTCATCTTCGCCGAGTGCCACGCGCCCCAGCTAATCCACCAGGTGATCATGCCCTCGACTGTCGCGAGTAGCATCCAGCGGAGGTAATACGGCAAGTTGAGGCCCATGTTCTTCTGCCCGTACACGTAGAGCTCCGGCACAGCCAAGAGCGTCTCGGCCTTGAGATCCTGCTCGAAGATGCCCGGCACTATCACGCAGAGGCTAGTGAACAGCGTGTTCAGCACCGTCAAGCTCCACTTCTCGTATAGGCTGGTGCCAGTATAGCCGTTGTGGTGCTGATACAGCGCCTGCATCATGTAGAAGAACATCTCCTTCCAGAACGTCCAGACGATGAACTTGGCCGTGCGCACGTAGTTCCAGCGGCCGTGCACGAGCAGAAGCCGTTGGAGAAACCGGAACTGCGAGATGCTGTAGTCGGCTACGCGGGCGGCTTGTAGCCCTTCCTTGCCACTGATGCCAATACCAACGTGGCAGGATTGAATCATGGCGATGTCGTTCGCACCGTCGCCAATCGCGAGTGTAAGGGCGCTGGGGATACGAGTCCGGATCGCTTTGACGATGCCTGCTTTCTGCGATGGACTGGCCCGACAACAGATGACGGAGTCGACCAATTGGATCAGGTCGTAGAAGCGCTCTTTCAGTGAGTCGTTGGCGTCGACCATTGCGAGAGTATGACCATCGATCACCAGCACACTGTGAAGACGGCCTGTCCGGAGACTCATGGCCACGTCGCGTATCTGGCTCTCCACGTCGCCCTTCGTGCTGTCTAGCACGAACAGATACGACTCCGGCTTGCAGATCTGCGCGGAGTGCGCAATGTTGATTGCATCTCTCGCTTGTCCCCGGTCAGCATCCATATCTTGATGTTGGCGCGACGGAGCTTTGAGATCGTCTCTGGGACACCCTTCTGCAGCTTATCCTCAATGGCCGAAGCTCCCAGGAGGTCGAGGCCCTGCTCTAGCATCTCTGCAGCGGACTCAATGCGCTCTTGACGATTTATCAGTGATGTCGTAGCCTCACTGTAGAGCTTCTTCCAGCCTTCGTAATCGGAGAGGGAGATCTGCTTGCGGGCATACAGCAAGGTCCGCAGCCCTTGCATCGCGAAGGTATCCATGTGTTTGAAGCAGGAGGTGAACATGGCCGCGTCGTCAATGCTAGCAGCATCCTCGAGTATGCCGAAGCTATTACGCGGCTTCCGCGACCCGTCCAGGGACGCTGTGTGCCTTCGGCCCTCGCCACCAATGTTCGGGACTTCCAAGGTTGCGTTCTTCTTCGTATGGTCCGGTCTTATATCCATCGAGCTCATTCGCCTGAAGTTGATGCTGGGCCTAGCACCCGTGCTGTTGCGAGGCGTGGTCTGCTCACTCCGCCTCCGCTGATCGCGTTCGATCTGCACGCTGCGGCGAACCTCATGCGACTTCCGACTTGCCAAGGCAGCTTGCTGAAGCCGGGGAACGATGACAGAGTCGGCGCCCTTGCAGAGGAGCCAGATCTTGTCGTCGGGACAGCGGACGACGAGGGACATGCGCTTCCGCTTGCTGCTGAATTCGACTACGTCGAGGACTTCGTAGACCTCTCGGATGTCTTCGCCCTTGCCACTGGGGTGGAGGAGGGTGATGGATCGCGAGGAGCGCTCGATGAGCATGTAGCCGAGCTCTCTTGCGGCGTCCAGCAGAGCGAGCTCGTCGGGAGAGGAGGCCTGAAAGCTGATCGCACCGTCCTCCTTTGTCTCTGGCAGTGCAGTATGGCAGAGCGCCATTCCCAGTATAAAGTCTCGTGCTTTCCGCGAGACTGCTGCAGAAGGGTTGACCATGATGTACTTCATGAGCTCAGTCGTGCTGACATGTTGGTCTAGTCCTCGAGCTGAACGATGTGAAGATCCACCAATGGAAGGGCGCTGCTGAAGCGACGGCCGGCCGTGCTGCTCGAGAATTGTTTGCACTGGTGTAAGCTCGCGGTCTTCCACTGTAATACTTATCTTCTTATCGGCCGGGTGTGGCCAGTCGTTCGCCGGATGGCTATCGGATGGCACGTCCGCTGACTTGCGGTGCTCGCCCACGGTGTCTCCACTGCCTATGCGGTCTTCAAAGTGTGTGAAAGCGATGCCACCAACGCTCATGCCACGAAATTTCATAATATTCTCCGTCAAGGTCCCAGTCTTGTCACTGAATACGTAGCTGACCTGACCCAGATTCTCCAGGATCGTGTTGGTGTTGCACACCATGGGCGTATCCGTCTCCTCGTCGTACATCTCCACATCTTTGGAGATCATCATCATCTGCCCGATCTTGACAATCTCCATGCTCACGTACAAAGACAGCGGGATGACATTGTTGAACATGATGAGGTAGCCCACAATGATCTCCTCGAAGCCGACGTAAGCGTTGTTGAGGTACCAGGAGTGCACCTCGACGTCGCGGTGCCAGATGAGATAGCCCATGCTGATACCTACGGAGAGGAGGACAACGTATGCGATGAGCGTCAAGACGACCTGGTTTGCGTATCTCTCCAGTCGCGGCTTTTTGGCAGTAGGATGGTGGTTGGCGTTCATGCGAATCTTGCACTCTTCGCCGGTGTTGATTACCAGGCCGACCACATACGTGGTATTGCGGAGGACACTGCCACGGAAGAGGACCTCACTTAGCGTTAATGGAATTGTGTTATCTTCAATGGTCGCACGGCCGTTGAAGTCGTAGAGGTCGCGGTTCGGGTCTTCGCACACGAAGTTGGCCGTGCAGGACTTTATGCCGGATATGTCGCTGCAGGCTCGAAAGCCTCGCGGCGCCTGTTTGCTCTTGAGGTTAGTCTCCCCGTCCAGAGCCATGGTCTCGATGTATGCTATGCCGCTCTCGCCGTCCGCGTATAACAGGGCAAGATCGGCGGGAACAGCATCGTCGCGCCTCAGCTTGATCACATCCCCAACCGCCATGTCGTGCCACTTGACCCGGTCCCAACACAGGTCGTCATCTTCGTCCAGCTCCGGTGCCTCGTGAAC
>JAWDJV010000247.1:0-25651 GCA_033119285.1 Teratosphaeriaceae sp. CCFEE 6253
GTTAACCTCGGGCGCTGCTGTATATGTGCGCCTGCACGTATGTAGCATTCACTACTAAAATCGCCATTGTGCACCGCGGACTCTTGAGCCGATCAGCCATTGTCAGATCTTGTGACGTCCAGGTATTGCGCTGCAGCCTAGAGTGCTCTCGCGTGTCCCTCGCCGCGCCTTCCCAAATAGGTCTATGAGGCACCCGCCAAGGTAAAATCAACCTCGAGTCTCGAAGCAGCTCGCAAAGAACTTCGGGGTATCGTCAGCCTTTCGCGTACATCACACGACAAGTCCCACCGTTCTGGGCAGCGTCGCCAGATCGATGCACCAGGTCGATTGCGACAAACGAAGCGTTTGACTCGAGCCTCGAGACAGCGCGAGAGACACGTCCCGAAGCACCTCAAGTTGACGAGAGTGTTGCGATGTCAAAGCAACCGGTCTCACGTTTGCGGCTCCCTGGCTATTTCATGGGACCGATCGAGTCTCAATCGAAGGCCTGGTTTCACAGCCGACCGGCCCCTGCGAACGCCTGCAGTGCCAGCCGCATCCACCCGGCAGCAAACCGACAAGCCGGAATGAAGGACAGCCACGGGCCACGGCGGCATGCCGATGACGAAGAGGTGTCTGTCTGGCGCTGGTCCCCCGGCAAAACCTACACCGTCCGGCGCCCGCGTTCGTCGCCTCGGCAATCCGCTCGTCGGGCTGGGCAATCTGTGTAAATACGATACGTCGTCCGGGTGGTCTGATTGTGGTCAATTTGCCGGACCAGTCGGGCCCGCTGCACAGGGCTGCAGAAGGTGGCTTGCAGCGGGCGCCGGCAGCCAGGCGATCCCTGGTTGCCGGTTCAAACGCACGCGAGACAGGGAACAATCAGCAGGCATCGAGTCATCATCAGCAAGACGGACTCGGACCGCCGTGGGCTCTGACAACCAGGCGCCCTCTCTCACGAAGCATACGAGCGATTCGTGTGGACGTGCTCCAGGGACGGCTCACGTCGCCTGCAACCCGGCTGTTCGGAGCACGGATTACGGCCCCGGCGAATCAGTAGTGCTGATGGGCCACGCTTCAAATCGGCCAAGGCCATCTAAAGGCGATGGGCGGAAGCTGCGCGCCGGATTCTGGTGCGCTTCTAGCGAGCCTCGCTACTCTCGGCTGGTGAATCATGTAGCCTCCCAGTTTGTCGTCCGCCGAGCTCATTTGGCGGTCCGCGAGGCCGGACCGGGTTGTGAGCCGCCGGGACGGTGTGAGGCGAGGTCTCGGGGTCACACAACTCGTCGCACGTATCGCCCGCCACAGCACCACCGGCAGACGTCGCGATCAGTTGACAGGCGGGCCCGATCGCGAGACCAGCAGTGCGACTGGGCGGTTATTTTTGATCCCACTGGAGAAGGTTTAGGGACGTTGGACCGACGCAGCCCAGCTGCAGGCTAAGGGCGGGCTAACGCAGGTCCCGATTCCACGGACGCCCATCCCTGCCCGGCCTGCCAGGGCGGCGCTGTTTCAAAATGTTCTCTCTCCTTTCCCTCCCCGTTCCGTGTAGAGCACTGACGTCTGTGGGCCAGGAAGGATGATGGACAAGGCTCGAAAAAGTGTTTGTGAGCCTGCCCCTTGGGCGACGTAGCAAATGCGGCCTACAAACTTCGCGGCTTCACCATACACAACCCGCGTGCTCCCCCGTCTGACTGTGACCTTCACAACCTCACTCACCATCTCTCCCGTCGCATCTCGCACCACCCCCCGACGCCGCGCTCCACAAGAGAGTCTAGCCAGCTTGCCTTGCCTCCGCATCATCGTCGTTCACGTCGCACACCACCGCGCGCAGCGACGACACCTGTGCTTCGCCAGCTCCCAGCGACACAGCTGCCATCAGGTCCGACACTAGAACCGCTCCAAGGCTTACGGCGCCCTTCGGCTGTCCCACCGTGGCAGTCATCCCGCCGTCCAGGCATTGCGGCCCTTGCTACAGGTGAGTCCACCCTTGTGCCACGCTTGCATTCCTCTATAATTGTGTACGAGCCGTGGCTAACTCGGTCTCTAGTCCGACTCTCTCAATGATCACCAGAGAAGGCAGCTCTACCTCGTCCTCTTCCGCAATGACGCTCAATGGACGTGGTGCATACGACACAACGGGTACGCGAAGCGCAACACATTTGTCGCAACTGGCCAGTTTGCTGACTTGCTTCCACAGGCACACCCAAACCCAAGCCTTCTGGCGGCGGCAACGGCGGGTCAAAACGACGATGACACCTCGACAATGGCATCGACACCCATCATCAAGCGCAAATGCGCACGTTTGAAGATGCGCACGCCCGCTGCTGCAAGCTCCCGACCGAGGTGACAGGGTAGCTGTCCTCCAGCAGCGCGACGCGCCGATCTTCGCCCTCTCTCGCCCTCCAGCGCCTTTGATCTTCTTATTCATGTATTATCAGTGTGAGCGACTTCTCGGCATCGACCTCCCTCGGACGCATTCATTGCAGCGACATCCGACCCCACCCTACCTTGCTGTCACACCTCCACAACACCACCACCCCCGACACCTTCACCCTCGTTCGGCACGCCACCACACATTGGATTGCACGGGTTTCACAAAAAGCACATCGGCGTTACGGTACAGGGCTTTGCGGGCGACTTTGGGTAAAAGACTGGCTTGGATAGAGACGCGCTGCGGAGCAATCCGCCCTCGGGGACGCTGTACACTACTGCATATTGCTGGCGTTGGAGCATGGGACCAGACTGTCGCTGTAGGCAACTACTGAGCACGGCGTGGACGAGGCCGAGGCCGGCAGCTCAGCGCGCGCCCAAGCAGATCGCTTGGATGGCTCTGGTTGGGTATACCGACCGACTGTCGGATGGGAAGCCCGTGGCATTGGGCGCAGCGTTCTTTCGTAATCAGAGATACCCCTGCAGTTCATTGTATTGATGCGATTAGCTGGAACACGCCTCTGGCCTCTCGTTGAAGTTGCTGCCCCGTGCCGTCCAGTCTGCTTGAGTCGACTGCTTGACACAAGAGCACACCGTGTCCCTCGACTCCCACCTGGAATGCTTGGATTTCGCCCGCCGTGGCTCATGACGCCAAGCTGCATCTGTCACTGACCGCATCCAGACAGCGAGACGTCGGATCGAGCGTCACACCATCGCCGCCGTGCGCCGGGCCGCCGGCTCAAGAGCGCACTTGACCCTCCTGCACGCCGCCCGCGACGCTCCCCATGTTCCACCACAGACCAAAGGCGCAGAGCAAGTACGGTGACGTTACGCGGCCTGACATCTGGGTTCGACGTGACGCAAGGTACCAGCCGTGGTGCGTCAACTTCCCGCTCCCACCCAGGAGCCTGGACAATGCTTCCTTGCCATCCAGACAATAGGCGCAGGGCCGTCGCTGTGCGCCGCATCACACAGCGAAACTCTCGTCCCAGAGCCAGACGTCGCGGCCGCGCGACACCCATCTGTCGACCTCTGTCCGCAGCGCTTGGCTGAGGCTGCGTGGTCCGCAGAGCACGATCGCGACGCTGTCTAAGCTGTTGCCCTGCGCGAAGACCTGGTCGATGAGTAGGGAGAGATTCGGTCTTCCAGCAGAGCTTCGAGCGCCATCAGCGCGCACTTCCGGACCCTCACCCTCGTCTGATGCGTCTGACAGTATTCCCTTATGCTCTTGAAGCTCGATGGCCTCCTCCGCCTCATCATCATCGTCGAGTATCAGGGCGCTGCTCGGTCGACTCATTGACTCTGTGTCAGTATGAGGACCAGTCACGTACACGTGCAGTCTTTCCAAGAACCCGGCTTTCTCCTTGGGGTCTGCCGGCAAAGCCCACGTCGTCTCCGCTACGGAGCGCACCGCCCACGCGAAAGCGACCTTCTCCATCCGATAGCTGCCTTTGCTCGGGCTCAGGTCGGCGAGCAGCTGACGATACAGCGGCACGATGAAGGTGGCGCCGACACCACCGGCGAGAAAGAGGACTCTGTCGTATCCGAGCAAGGCCGCGGAGTGAGATGCTACGCCGTAGGGTCCCTCTACGGTGAAGTCAAGCTCGGCCTTTGAGGCGTTGGCGGCTTGAGCGAGCTTTGCGGTGTTGCCGTCCAGGACTCGGGCAACGAAGTGTAAGCGCTTGTCGATGTCCGGTACCGAAGCGACGGTGAAAGGGTTGCTTCGGAAGGTCCGAAGCAGGGGATGACCTTTCAAGGATACGTATGCATGCTGGCCAGGCTGCCACCGTGGTCGACCAATCTGCCTCTTGTCCAATGGAATCTCGATGATAAGCAGGCTCGCTCCCGGCATGAGCTGGAGCGTCCCGCGCAGTGTTTGCGATGCGAGAATCTGGGTGGCTATGTTGATCACGTAGATG
The DNA here is from genome assembly GCA_033119285.1 of Teratosphaeriaceae sp. CCFEE 6253. Taxonomy (NCBI): domain Eukaryota; kingdom Fungi; phylum Ascomycota; class Dothideomycetes; order Mycosphaerellales; family Teratosphaeriaceae; species Teratosphaeriaceae sp. CCFEE 6253. The sequence continues at coordinate 4,332 of JAWDJV010000247.1, forward strand.
AGCGCCGTCTCGTACAAGTAGATCCGGATGTGGTGGACATGGAAGAACAGCACGGGGAGCAGTACAGTGGCGAGCGTTACATGCGTGATGTAGAAGACCCGGTAACTCCACTTTCGTACCGAGCTCAGCGCCGTGGTACCCACGACCGTGAACGCGATGATGCCGGCGATGCCGCAGAGGACATAGGCCTCCGTGAGCCGGGCCCTTAGCACTCCGACCTGGATGTAGAGGTTGAGGTAGAGCACGGCGTGAAGGTACACCAGCAGCGTCACGATCCGTCCCAGCAGCTGGTGGGAGGTGTTGAGGGTCTCGTGCGAGCAGTGTGTCAGCAGCTGCAGTGGGGAGAACGGCGACTTGAGTGCCAGTAGGTAGTGGAGAGGAAGTTGAGAGGACGCGACGATGCCAAAGCGTTTGGTGAGGTGGAAGTAGTCTGATGATGGGGCTATCAGACCGATGTACCAAGAGAAACATGATCCGAACCTGCATACCGTCGTCTGTCTGCACGACACAGAGGAGTAGGAGCCAAGCAGTCCACGAGAATGCCGCGAGTGCCTCACCATTGGTGCCTACGTGGACGCCGAGTATCGAGCAAGCTCCGCACGACCACCAATGCAGTCTTCGGCTGATGGCCTTCGCACTGCTGAGAACTCCGTTAGACCGCTCGTACTTTGCACGCGGCGAGCTGGGCGCATCAAAATCTCCCCCAGATCGCCACTGGCTAGCCAGCCACTTGGCCACGAAGTAGCATTGCTGGACTAACAGGGGGATGAGGAGGGACAGTTGAGCCAGAGCGCCGTAGTAGTCGAGCAACCGTCGGCGATCGTCCTTTTGCTCGCTGCTCAGATCCACGAAATGGTATGGCCAGCCCATGGCCAAAAGTAAAGCCTCCCGGCAGTCTTGAGGACACAACGATGCAGCTCAAACGAAATCGTACCGTACGTTGATATATCGACGGAGGCCCAGTGACGAATGTGGTTCCCTCGGTCCCGAGTCGGTGCCGTTTGAGAAGCCTCGAATTGGCCACGGAGTGAATCCGATGGCAGCGACTGTGCAAGGGGGAGACGATCGACAATGCTGCAGATGGGTCACTCCGCTCCACCTTCGCCTCGAGTACATGTAACCAGGGTCTCATGGACAATGATATCCAGTCCCAACCATGTGTTTGTTGTACGATTCGAGTCTAGCGAAGTGGATTACAAGAAGGAAGAGGCCGAGCAGGCAAGGCTGAGGCAAAGCGCTCTTTCGCTCGATGGCAAGGCCTTGGTAGAACCTCACGGGCTCCCTCTAGACCCTTCGCCTTCGATAGCGCCGCCGCCCAGATTCCGCCGTCGCAAGGCGCTGGTCATGAGATTCCTTAGCAGCGAGACTGACCCAGACTCGGCCCTGGCAGAGGGTGGCGTCGCCGACCGAGCGACCCGAGACCCGTTCAATCTACCCGGCGACGAGATCTTGACGACGCTGTCCTCCACCTCGCCGCCGGCACGTGGGTTGGAGTGCGGCTTCTCGTCGGACTCCTCCTCTTCGGCGTGGGCAAGAATGGCCCTCTTCTGGGTGAGCTGCTTGACCGGCGAGGACGGGCCAGCTCTGTGCCCCGCGGGCTGCAGCTGTAGCGGTCCACTGGGAGGCACGGAGAGGCGTCTGCGAAGACGTCTCTCACTTGTCCTATTGTCTGCCGCGCTGACGGAAGTAGCTTCCGACATAGTCGTGATGTCGTCAAAGGTCCCGTCAGAGCTTGGCGACGACGACTCGCTGGCCTGGAAGTGATACCTGAACGCTGCATAAGGCTCATCAACCGCATCCAGCAAAGCGTAAACGAAGCGACTCGGCCGCTCTCCTCTCTCCAGGTTCCCAATCTTCGGTATCCTACGTCGTGATATCAGCTTACATCGCGGCGAAACGACTGTTGATGCCATCACACCTGAGCGCAGCCCCTCCAAATGCCGCCACATCAAACCCTCCAGCAGCGCCCTTCTCCCTCTTCCTCGCCACCGCCCGGAAGACCTTGACCTTGAACACCGCCCCCTTCCCCCTCGCTGCAGCCCTCGCCGAATCAGGAAAGAACAATCCCCGTTTCTCCACCACGCCCCGTCGCTCAAAGTCCATCCCGCCGTGGAACAGCGCAAACATCGTCTTTCCACGCCAGTTCTCCCGCTCACTCGTGCCCCAGCTGACTAGGCATTGGTCCCCGACGCACAGCTTGAAGTACCAGTACCGGAAGGAGCGATCTGCGGGCGATGGCGGGCAGGAGTAGCTGAGCCAGAACTGGCTGTTCTGGTAGACGGGGATGTGGATGTCAACTGCGGATGCTGCGCCATCGACGGGCGTACTTTCGCATTCGCCCACGTGGGTTTCGCCCATCGCCGCGTCCTGGAGCGGCAGGTGACGAGGTGGTATGGCAAGCCCAGCGGCCGTGTACTCCGGGATGGCGAGGGCATCATACTGCGAATGAAGTGTGATGTTGATACCGCGCAACGTCGGCATAGCTGCCCATCTGCCCTGTTCGTTGTGGAGAGCTTCACTCGAGGCCGAGGTGTGTTGATGAGTGGAGGACATAACGAAAGAGGAAGGTACGCTAGCCGCTCGGCCGTCTCCACCTCAGCCCTACGACCAACCCGTACATGACTTCATGCTTGCCATATGGCCTAGTGAGTGCACAATTGAGACTGAGCCGCCGCGACCTTGCAGGAGCACGCTGGACGTACTAGGTGGGTCATAGGACGGATCGAGCCGAACAGTGCTTGACCCCCCTTCTCAATCCCGTGGCTACGTGGCTACGTGCGCAGTACATAGACCACGCTATGCAGCGCACGGCGTGATCTACAGGAACACCTCGACATTCAGCTCCAGCGTCGAGGTCGGGAATGGCAGCTCGAAGCGCTTCAGCACCGTCGGGTGCAGGATCCCGAACGTCCCGATCCGCTCCGCCTGCTTGCCCGCCAGGCGGACATAGATCGCTGCGGCGTGGCCGGGGAGGTACGTCGGATCTGCAGCACGCCAAGTCAGCCTCGCGCCGAGCCCCGCGCACCTTCCTCGAGCAGGATGGACGCATAGACGGATGGATGGTTGGATGGACTTTACCCTCGACCTCCTCGATCCAATACCCCTGCACCTTCGCCCCCTCCGCGTTCCCCATCCCCTCCTCCCTTGTCACGAAGGCACTCTTCAGCATCATCATCACCCGGTCCAACAGCCCATGCACCTGCTCGAACCCGCTCGTCTTCCCATACCAGCACGCCGCGAAATGCCGCTCGTTCCTGCTCCGCCGCTCCTTCGTCATGTCCTGGTACGCCACATCGCTCACCTCGAACACCCGCATGGGCACCGCATGCCGCTTGTTCTCCCGCACCGTCTTCAGCAGGCCCGGGATGAGCGATGTCCGCACGATCTGATACTCGGCCGTCTTGGGGTTCTGCAGGCGCACGGGTTTCCGGTCCGGCTCGGGCGCGGCGTGGTTGAGCCAGGCGTAGTTCTCGTCGTGCGAGCAGAGGATCAGGGGCATGACCTCCGCCCACCCAGCCATCGCGCACTCCAGGCGGACGATGTCGGCGAGTTTGTTGAGCGGTAGTGCGGCGGCGGTGAAGGCCGTCGTGCGCGGGAAGCGGCGGGGGAGGTCGTTGAAACCGTAGGCGACCGCGGCATCCTCCATGATGTCGGCCTGGTGCAGGACGTCGGCGCGCGTAATGGGGATCGCGACGTCGAGGGCGTCTGGGTCGGTGGGAGACGGCGTGGCGGCGTAGCACATGCGCTTGAGGGAGGTGCAGAGGGCGGCGCGGGACTCGGCGAGGCCGCAGACGGAATTGATGTAGGCGGCCGAGGCCTGGGTGTGGCGCGGGGTGAGGTCGGGCGTTTGGCGCGTTTCGTTGTTGTGGGGGGAGACGATGTTGACGGGCTCGACGGTGAAGGGCTCGGCGCAGTAGCGCGAGAACATGGCGACGAGGATGTGGTTAGTGAGTTCGAGCTTGGTCTTGTCGGTGGCGGTGATGTCGATGAAGACGTTGCGGGTCTCGAGCGTGATCTTGGAGCGGTTGCTGTTGATGATGGGCGGCATGGAGAGGACGGTGCGGTTCTTGTCGTAGATGATGGGGTAGACGGGCGAGTCGCGGATGATGGGCAGGTAGCGGGAGAGGTGCTTGTCCTTCTCGTAGAACTCCATCATCTGCTTACCGGTCATAGGCTTGGTCTGGTTAAGTGGCGCGAACTCGATCTCCTCGGGCGGGAGAGCCTGGTAGGTGAAGGGCCCTTCTATCGTGTCCAGGTCGTGCGTGCCAATAGCGACCAGTGTGCGTTGTCGGGCCAGATTCTGGTGCAGCTTGTCCTGCAGAGCGATGAAGGACTCGTATCGTTCCTTGGTGAACTTGATGTTGCGTAGTATCGCACACGAGAAGTACGGTCGTATCCGCGCGGTGTCCTTGCTCACCGTCACGGTCTGAAGCTGGCCATCAGGCGGCGGTCTGAGGGTGAAGTTCGGCATGGATTCCCGTCCGAGGAAGATGTTGAGGTTCATGGCGATGCCTTCGAAGCAGAGCATGTCGTATCGATTCGCCGGGATCTCGATCTTGAGCTGCGGTGCCTCCTCCACTCCATTCACAATCGGCCGTTTGGACTCGGAGGTGTCCTCGTCCAGCTCGATGCCGAAGTCGAAGCATAGCTCCTCGAACTCCGCCTTGGTGTACTCCTTGCCCAGCGCCTTGTAGAAGTCCGCTTTGTTCACGCCAATGGTAGGCATGTTGGCGGTATGCGCCCTCGAAGACACTCAAACCTCCCCGGACTCGGCCACAGACTATGTCCCTGAATGAAACGTCCAATGGCGGGGAGGTGCGCGGAACGATGATATGTTGTGGAGTGATTATGGCGATCGGTGGTCACAATCCAGTCCAGTATCGCGAGTCGAGTCCGCGTAGTCTTCTCTTCCTCGTTCGTCTGCCACCTCAGGCTGTTGCGTGGATGATCGCGCATTGCCCTCTGACTCCAACTGAGGTTCTCCAGACAATTTCTAGTGGAGCCGCAGCCACAGAGGAGTGGCTGAGGATCGTCATCCTGCGCCCCACACGCCGGGGGACAGCTTCATTTCTCGGACAACCCAAGCAGCCGCAGCAATAAACACCTTCTCCCCTCGAAAGACCGCCACACATCACCGCCAGACCATCCACGACCTCGACCCCCATCAGCAACTCGAATTGAGGCAGATCTGGTGAGTGGCGCTCCGGCATGTGCGCGGGTGCGCGCGTGGTTGAGGCAGGCACATGCGCCATTGCTGTTCCTGCATCGCACACACCATACATCCACGCGGCACCCTACTCGGCCCGCCGCCGCCCTCTCCCGCGACATGAGGGCCTGAAAGTGACCTCGAGCTAACCACGGACCACCTCAGCCTCCCAGCGATACACATTGACCGCCCTCGGAGCGCGCCCTCAACGACCACCCCATCGCGCCCGGCTGAAGCAGGCTACCCCAAAGAGGCCTGCTCCACAGCCATCCGGTCCTTACACCTCACACGCCGCGATATAGAACGCCCAGCATGGATCAAGAAGGCCAGGGCGACGAGCTGTACCCCATTGCGGTGCTCATTGACGAGCTGAAGGTGCGCTTCGAGTCCGAGGGTGGTCGGAGATGGGGGCATACTCCAGGCAGCTGACGCGTTGGATAGCACGACGATGTTCTACTCCGCCTCAACGCGATCAGGCGGTTGTCGACTATCGCGCTCGCTCTCGGATCAGAACGCACAAGAGACGAGCTTATACCCTTCCTCGACGGTACGCCACGGCCCCAGGGCGAATCTTAGCCTGAGATGGCGCAACGCTAACGTCCTGCAGAGTCAGTGGAAGATGAAGACGAAGTCTTGACGGCACTGAGCGAAGAGCTGGGCAACTTCGTCGAGTACGTCGGCGGGCCCGAGTATGGGCACGTGCTCCTCTCGCCGCTGGAGAATCTGGCGACCATCGAGGAGCCACTAGTGCGCGACAAAGTGAGATGCTCTCCAAAGCCTCAATGGCTGCACCGCTGACGATAGCAAGGCCGTCGAGTCTCTCAACAAGATCTGCGACCAGCTCTCCCAACAGCAGATTGAGCAGTACTTCATCCCCCTCACCGTCCGCCTCTCCAAAGCCGACTGGTTCACCTCCAAAATCTCTGCCGCCGGCCTCTACACCACCCCCTACTCCCACGTCAACCCGCAATCACAGGAGGGCCTGCGCCAGCAGTTCGCGCAGCTCGTCCACGACGACACGCCCATGGTCCGCAGACAGGCCGCGACACACTTGGCGAAATTCGTCAAGGAGATGCCGGCCGCGATCGTGATTGAGGAGATGATCCCGCTCTTCCAGCATCTTGCCGCCGATGACCAGGATAGCGTCCGGTTGCTGACCGTGGACGTGCTGATTGCGATTGCGGAAGCGGTGCCCAAGGAGCAGCAGAGCAGTCATGGCGTCTTACTCACGGCTCTGAGGAGTCTGTTCGAGGACAAGAGTTGGAGGGTGAGGTATATGGTCGCAGACAGGTTTGAGAAGATCGCGAAGGCTGTGGATGAGGAGGTCGTGTCGCGGGATCTCGTGCCGGCGTTTGTGAAACTGCTCAAGGATAATGAGGCGGAGGTGCGGAGCGCCGTCTCGGGTCAGATACCAGGTAAGCGGTGAAGCTTGCTAGTTACAACAATGGCGATGCTGACTTTGACAGGCTTCTGCCAGCTCGTTGACCGGCAAGCTCTGCTGCAGGACATCATGCCCGCGGTCGAGGAGCTGGTCACCGACTCCTCCCAGCACGTCCGCGCGGCCTTTGGCAATCAGATCAGCGGCCTCGCGCCCATCCTCGGCAAGCAGGAAACCACCGAGCACCTCCTCCCCATGTTCCTCCAGATGCTCAAGGACGACTTCCCGGACGTGCGCCTGAACATCATCTCGAAGCTGGAGCAGGTGAACAACGTCATCGGCATCGAGCTGCTCTCGCAGTCCCTCCTGCCCGCCATCGTCCAGCTGGCCGAGGACAAGCAGTGGCGCGTCCGGCTGGCCATCATCCAGCACGTGCCGCTGCTCGCGAGCCAGCTGGGCGTCAAGTTCTTCGACGAGAAGCTGAGTACGCTGTGCATGTCCTGGCTGGGGGACACCGTGTTTAGTATCCGCGAGGCCAGCACGCAGAACCTGAAGAAGCTGACCGAGGTGTTTGGGGTCAAGTGGGCCGGGGAGGCGATCGTGCCGAAGGTGGCGGCGATGGCAGAGCACCCGAACTACCTCTATCGGATGACGACTTGTTTTGCTGTGTCGGTGCGTTAAACAATCCCCATGATTGTCGTGAAGACGCCAGGCTGACAGACTTTGGCAGACCCTTGCGCCCGCCCTCACCCTCCCCGTCCTCGCCCGATCCGTCCTCCCCATCCTGCACCAGCTGGTCGAGGACCCGATCCCCAACATCCGCTTCAACGTGGCCAAGTCCTACGCGGTCCTCATCGACATCTTCAAGCGCCTGCCCGACGACACCACCACGCTCTCCCAACTCGAGAAGGAGGGCCGCGCGGGCAGCACGCAGGGGACCGCGAAGGGGGAGGAGCTGGTGCGCGGCGAAATCATGGCGCCGCTGGAGAAGCTGATGGGGGACGAGGATGTGGACGTGCGGTTCTTCGCCACCACGGCGGGGAAGAGCTGGACGGATGCCATGGAGACTTAGGCGGTCGTCCGTGGGCTGGGGGAGCGGGCGGGGAGTGTGGAGAGCGTGGGGAGTGGGATCCAGTAGGGGGGGAGCTGCGCACGGGGGGCTCTGGGCCACCGTGCGTCGGCACGCAGCAATCAGGCTGCCGCGAAGGGCCGATGATTAGACTGGCTTGGCTGGGCTTGGCTTGGCTCGCCGGCTGGCTGGCTGGGGACTGCTATGGGCTGGTAGGTCGTCGGCATGAAGTAAAAGATACCATTGACGTCTCTGTTGCGGAGTTTGGACCCGCGATGAGACGCTCTGCGTCTGCTCCGTGACACTTGCGTGAATGCAATGGCGGCGAGAGAGGGCTCGGCGTTGTGGAGATGGACATGGTCGAGCGTGAGCGTGCCTGCCACATACTTTTCGCCTTTCCGCGCTATGTCAAATTTGATATCGCACTGAGGTCGACGAGGAGAGGTGCCGGCGTGGGCTCTCTGCCTCAATGCCCGACACGGCCGGGCGCTGCCGAGCGAGCTCCTTCGGGAGATGGCGGACCCCTTGGATGCATCGCCATCTAACAGGCGTCTTAAGGAACAACAGATCAGACGCGCAAGGTTCCCACGTACAACCGATGGAATGATGGATGGGTGATCATCCGCAGTATGGGTCCCGAAGCCAGTCGCGGCGCAGACGGGTTAGGGACCTCAGAATAGGAATGTGGGTTGTGCCGTGAGGACACTGTACATGTCTATCAGCATGCTTGCTATGCCTCCCAACGCTTGTTGCCATCGCCATGCCCTGGGTCATCTCTCGACGGCAGACCAGGAGCCGCCGGGTGACGCTCTCCGCCAAGCCGTCCCGGCCGTGCGCAGCAAACCCAGCCCGACCCGCTTCCTTTCTCCTCCTCATCACCCGAACGGCGACCGTCCCCCACCACCCCCACCAAACGAGAACCCCCCACCCCCGCCCCGCCCCCCGGCCTGCCCAAACATCTGCATGAGGATCTCGGGATCGATCTGCATCCCCGCACCGCCCCCCATCCCGCCATGCCCATGCATCCCGCCGAACCCGCCCCCGCCGAAACCCTCCCCGGGCTCCATGAGATCCACGCCCGAATCATACCGTTCCCGCTTCTGCGCATCGATGAGCGTCTCGTGCGCCTCCTGGATATCCTTGAACCGCGCCTCCGCGCCCTCGTCCCCGGGGTTCTTGTCCGGGTGGTGGATCACCGCCAACTTCCTGTACGCGCGCTTGATCTCCTGCTCCTGGCAATCCTTCTCCACGCCCAAGATCTTGTAGTAGTCCTTCCGCTTGCTCTTCTTCAGCTCCATCTCCGCGGCCTTGACCTCCTTGGCGATCCCAGGCTCCTCCGGGCTCTGCTCCGCGATCGCCTTGTACTCCCGCACCGCCGCCTCCCAGTCCCCGCTCTCCCCCAGCGCCTTCGCTCTCGTCTTCCGCGCTTTGGTGTAGGAAGGGTCCATGGCGAGCGCCTTGTCGCAGTCCTCGCGCGCCTCGCGCCACTTCCGCTGCTTGCTGTAGCACAGCGCGCGGTTGTTCAGAATCTTGGCGTTCGTGCCCCGGTTCGCGGGGTCCACGTCCAGCGCCTGCGTGTAGACGTCCACGGCTTGCGGGTAGCGGCCGTACTTGAAGTGCGCGTTGCCTTCCTCCTTCATCCGGTCCAGCTTCTGCACCATCCGCAGATATTGGACGGCCGTCTTGAAGTCCGGGTCGCACTGCAACGCTTGTCGGAAGTGCTGGATCGCTTTGTCGTTCTCCCCTTGCCCGTACAGCGCTCTCCCTCGCAAGACGAGCGCCTCCGGGTCTTGGTTGTTCTGGCGCAGGAGGTCCATGGCGAGGTTTTGCGCGCTGCCCAGGCTATTCGGGTTGGCCATCTTCAGCAGCGCCTCGCCGCGCATGAGTTTCCATTTCCGCGGCGCCGAGACGGTGAGGGCGAGCCCTTTCTCGGCTTGATCCAGAGCGTGCAGGACCATGGAGCCCGAGGTGCCGCTCTGCAGGCTGTCCTGGGCTTGGGAAACGTGGGACTGCATGTCCTGCGCGGGCTTGCGGTCTTTGGCGGTGGCGGGCGGCTGTATCCGGTCGTAGACGTCGAGGGCTTCTTGCGGGCGGCCGAGGGAGGTGAGGACCTTGGCGAGGCGGTGCAGGATCTTGGCGTTGTCGGGCTCGACCTCGTCGGCGGATTTGCAGTCTTCCAGTGCAAGGAGCCAGCGGCCAGCAGCCATGTAGGCGGCCGCCCGGTTGGAGAGGTAGGTAGAGGATTGCAGGTCGGCGTCGATGGCTGCCCATATATTAGTATGGGCATATGTGTCGCCGTGATAATTCTCACGCACCCTTGGTGTACTCGTCCACCGCCTTGTCATACTGCCCCGCCTTGTAGAACTTATTCCCCTGCGCCTTACACGCCTCGGCATCCACCTCCGGCTTCACCGGCTGCTGCGGCGGAGGCGTAGCAGGCGTCTTGTGCGGCGGCGGCACCGGTACCGCCTCCCGCGGCTCCGGCTCATCATGGCCCTCCCCATTCACCCCATTCTCCGCCGCTGCAGACGGAAATGCACCGGGCGTCTCGGAGGGGGGCGGGGTCTCCATCGGCTGATCAGCGTCGAGCCGCACGCCCCCACCGTTCCCGTTCTCCGCCGGACTGCTCATCGCGGACAGCGCGCTCCAGCGGCGCGGGTCGTCCGGGTGGAAGTTCAGCGGGTGTTCGGAGTCCGAGGGCCGACGTTGGCGGGTGGAGCGCGAGAAGGACTTGCTGGTGCGGGGGGATTTGGTCTTCCTGGTCCTTTTCTCTGCGGAGGCCTCCTCCTTCTCCTTCGCCAGAAAGCTCTTACTGCGTTTCTCTGCAGCGGCAGGTGGGCGGGCAGTCTCGGGTGGTGTGGAGGGGGTGGTGGGCGGAGATGCGGTGGGGATGGCGGTGGATGATTGTTTGCGGGAGAAGAGAGAGGGCATTGGAAGGCGGAGTGAGAAGGCGGTTGCAGTCAATGGGACCTAGCGATTGCGGGCCGATGCAGTGGCTCAGTGATACAACTGCACACACAAAACTTTGGGGTAGGGATCATCCCGGGACATGGATGGCATGCCAAGCCCTCCCACAACGGATCATCGAAGCTTCTGGAAGACGTCGTGTGCTCACTCCAACGTGAACGACGATTCGTCTGCAGTGGAGACTGTCCCGCTAGAAGGTATATCTTAGCAGGAGCCCAGGCTATTCGGATGGCGGGATGATATTCACACCCACACGCTATGATGTTCGTGGTAAATAGTGTCTTCGAACATGCCCAGGCATATCGAAATGGGCTGTCCGCGCCGCCAGACCGACACCCACTTCAGCGTATCGGGTCCCCCGTAGCTCCCCCTTCACGTCCGCAGACCACCAAAACTCTCACCCTTCATGCACCTCCATCCCCGAACATACCCTCACGCATCCCCAACCCCCTTCACCCCCCGGTCAACTCTCACCAAACCCAAGGCACCATCCTCCCCCTCCCACCCACCGCCTCCCCCCCAAACACACGCCCATACCAAGCCCTCGTCCCGTCCGCCGTCACGCCCAGATTGACCACGACAAACACCCCTGCGCACGCCAGCGTCCCATTCACCCACGCCCCCTGGGGAGCCGCGAGGAAAGCGAGGGCGACGTAGATCAGACATTCCGCGAGGTAGTGCGGGGTCAGTGTGTAGGTGAAGGCCAGGTGGGTGGGGAGGCTGTAGGTGCTGGGACTGGGTTTGAAGCCAGATATAGGTGGCGGGGCCCTCGTCTTGGGGGGTGCAGGTTTCAGCGAGTCGAGGTAGGCGTGGCAGTCGTGCTGCACGCCCGAGGCGAGCAGGAAGAGTAGGGTGCTGAGGAAGGTGCGTAGGCTAGGGGGCGCGAGGGCGAGGTCCGTGGGATGGAAGGCGTAGGCTGTGATTGCCGCTGCATCACCAACTCAAATCAGTAACCCGCTCACCCGGTCCGAGTTGGATCATATGTGTACTTACGCACCCCCTCAACCCACACCCCGACCCCCATCCCCGTGTAGAACAGCACCCCGAGCGCCCAATGCCCGACCCACATCTCGCTCCCCGACTCCCGCGCAAACGCCACGCACTCGTACAGCCTCCGACTTCCTTGTACCAGCAGCAGCGCCCAGGCGACGGCGACCTGCTGCACACTCATGCTCTGACCCCCGCTCTCCCGTGCGCGATCCGCGATGATTCGGAACAGGGGGCCTCGGGTTAGGAGCTGGGAGGCCCAGACCACGGACCATGCGACGCTGAGGGCGTAAAAGGAGGCGAACCAGCTATGCGGGACCCTGACGGCAGCCAGCGCATCAAGAAGGCCCGGGAGTATGCCACTGTGCTGGCGAAGCTTGCTATCGGGAGAGGGAGAGGAGGTGGAGGTCCGCGCGCCGTAGGAGAGGAAGCGGGATTTGAGCGGGGGCACGAGAGCGACAGTGAGAACCTACTCTTGCTGCATCAGCCTGTTGGAGGCTGGGGGGGAGAGGGGATGATGGGCGGTACCAGGGCGGAGGCACCGAGGTAGCTGAGGCGGAGGAGGGTGATGGGGTCCATGGCGTGCTGCTCGTCTTCTCCGCGCCTGTCGCTCTACATGCGCAAGCTTGAGATTGGTGTGCAGCTCGTGTCCTGGTGGTGTGCCGGTGCGGTGGACTCTCCCACTTCCGGCAGGTCTTGGCGACTGCCCGCAGATCGTGCGATAGCAGGTCTGGAGCGTCTGCGGGCGGCGGAGCGATGCCCGCGACGAAGTGATGAGCGCGTCAGCGTGAGCGAAGAGATTCTGGACAAGCTTCCCCTAGCGCGCTAGCCTTCCCCGCTTTTCAACGGTCTGTGCGGGCGGTGATCATTGATCAGCAGCGTCGCGCTTTCCCTCACTTTCCCCTTCCCTCCCCTCGCCTCCTCCCACCACACCTCACCGCTGGGCGGAATTCACGTCACGACCTGACTCAGACGCAATGATACGATAGAGCGACCGCGATCATGTCGTTCAGCCTCTCCTCCCTGCTCAATCCGGCGCCGGCGCAGACGGACAACAACATCCACCGCTCACCGGAGCAGCATCGCAAGAGCTCGCTTCCGCCGCTTTCATACGTGCAATCGCCGGAGCAGCAGTATTCTCCCGCTCTCCCGGCAACTTTCGAGCACCGCCAGCCGAGCTTCCCACCCGCCCAGGCCGTGGAGACGCGGGCCTCGAGCGACGCGCCGCCGCCTGCACCATACCACAATTACAACCCGTCGACTCACGACCAAGACGGCGCGCGACCTCCTTCCTTTGACCACCGCGCGAGCAGCGGCCACAGCGCGCCCATCGAGCTGCCGCCTCCCACGCCCACGACGCGCCCGCCCAGCTCCCCAACCCTCGAGCAGTACCACGTCGCGTCGCGGTCGCCGGAGCAGCGAAAGCAGTCGATGGTCTCGCCTCCGCAGCAGCCGGGGCCCACATTACCGCCGCTGCAGGGCTTCACTTCTGCGTCAAAGGCGGAGCAGACACGTCGACCTTCTGCCACGCTGACGCCGGCGGTGAGCCCGGAGGAGTCGCAGCGCGCTTGGGCACATGTGCCTCCGTCTGGCGTGGAAGGTGTGACTGCGGATGCTGGGCATGCGCCGGTCGCCACACAGAGTGGGCCAGCGGCGACGGTGAGCAGCGAAAGGGCTGTGGAGTTGGCCGGTCGGCTAGATGGCACGTCACCGCCTCCACGAGTCAAACAAGAGCTGGCAACACCGGCTGCTTCCTCCCCTGTGGATGCCAGACGCCCATCGATGCAATACACGGAGATGACCGGACAGACAACACGCGCCATCACCGCCCTCAAGCAAGAGCACAGCGTCACGATGCAGTCGCCCTTGCGCGAGTCCTCCGTCCCCATGCCCTCCACCGAGATGCCCGCCCCTGACACCGCCCCCTCGCGGAAGCGCCCCGCCCCGTCCAAAACCAAGAAAGGCACCGCGACCCTCTCCAAGAAAGCCCCGCCCTCCAAGAAGCGCAGGGTCGACCCCAAGCGCTCCTCCACCCCCGCCTCCCGCGCCTCCAAGGTCCCGACCCTCGGCACCAGCACCAACACCCCCGCCACCTCCTCCCCCGCCCGCTCTCCGACCGCCACCTCCTCCCGCGACTCCCCCGCCTACGCCTCCGCCTCGGATGACGCGGCGGACGCTTCCGACCGCGAAGCCGACGGTGACGTGTACTGCGTCTGCCGGAAACCGGACAACGGCACCTTCATGATCGGCTGCGATGGGAGTTGCGAGGACTGGTTCCATGGGAAATGCGTGGAGATTGCGGAGCGGGATAAGAATCTCATCGATCGGTATCTGTGCCCGGGATGTACGAAGAGGGGCGAGGGCCGGACAACGTGGAAGCGGATGTGCCGGCGCGGAGGGTGCAGGCAGCCTGCTAGGGTCAAGGGCGGGAAGAACGGGGGTGGAGCGAGCAAGTATTGCTCGGAGGAGTGCGGGGTGCTGTATTTCCGGGAGATGGTTGCGCAGACCAGAGGCCGGGAGGAGGTGGTGAGGAGCCGGGGCAGTCGCCGCAAAGCGAGTCTGACGAGCACCGACCGCGTGACGGGCGACGGGGACGACGATCTGGGCGCCAAGGGCGGCGCGCTGGCCGCGGGGGAGGTGAAGGGCCTGCTCGTCACCGCCAAGAGCGCAGACGACTTCCAGAAGCTGGGCGCGGGGGTGCTGAGCCCGCCCGCGACGCCAGGGGGGGAGGATGCGGAGGCCAAGGAGACGGCGTACACGGCGGCGGAGACCGCGGCTTTGGGGGACATCCACACGCGGAAAGAGGTCGCGCGCCGCCGGCACCAGTTGCTGAAGGATAGGATGCGGTTTGTAACATTGGCCAAGCAGGCTGCGGGCCGCGTGGCGGCGGAGAGGGAGGTCAAGCCCAAGGACTACTGTGGGTATGACCCCCGGCTTGAGTGGACGGAGACGCAGTTCGCGGGGTGGCGGGAGAGTGGCGCCGGGCGGCAGGCTTTCGAGCTGGACACCCTGGGTGTCGAGAACAGTGGGGACGGATGCAGCGACGACCACGCGGCTACGAATGGCAGTGCGGGTGATGGGGTGGGCGGAGAGGAGGTGCACGCCCAGCTCGCCGTCTGCGACCGCAAGAAGTGCGCGCGGCATCTGGAGTGGAGCAAGCTGGCGGTGGATGATGTCAGGTTCGAGATGGGGGACAACTCGGACCGGATGCGGGGGCTGGATCGGGAGGAGAGAGGGGTGAGGGAGGGAGCGGAAATGAGGGCGAGGAGGGGCGCTGGGGGGGAGGGGGAGGGGAGGGTGGAGATGCATTTTGGAAAGGGGAGGGCGGGTGGGAATGACAATGGCAACGGGAACGGAATGCCTGGGGTGGTGGACGAGGGGGAGGCGGTGGCGGGTGCTGAGAAGAATGGGGAGAGACATGGGGAGACGAATGGCGAGGAGCAGCACGTCGCGACGGCTGTCATGCAGGCCACTGCGAGTGAGTCTGTGCCCGAGCCCGCGATGATCGAGCAGCCGAGTGCTCCCGCGGCGACGATGCTGGCCGTCTGAGGTCCGGCGCGCTGCACGGCCGGGACAGGCGATCCCTAACTCGGAACCACAGCTCGATCCCGCAGACCCCGAGATTGCTGGTCCCGACATTCCGTCTCGCTCTCCACCGACATCTGCGATCACCTACGGATCAGCGCATAGTCCAGCTATCTACTATCGACCTACGAGCTCACGGCCACGGGGAGAGAAAGTTGTGGAAGCGGGCCTGCACTGCTATATATGTGCGCCTCTTAGCTAATTCTAGTGGACGGTAGCAATTGCTGATGATGACTCTCGCCCGACTTGCCACGGACGAACCTATGTCCATCGACTCACGCTGTAGCTCGGGATGGGCTTGCACGTAGCAACCCAAGCAACATAGGCTTGCGGAGGTCGACGCTCTCTCAGCCGGGATGGTTGCGCTGACTGAGAAGAAGAACGGAGACCCTGCATCTGCGACCTACATCAGCCTGGTCAACCTTGCCCCCGCTTGTACCTCTGTACTGTCCTCTCGCACGCGAATCCGTGCAGCTCGCTTGGCGACATGCAAGACTGCAGCTCCGTCAGCAAGGCGTCTGCACTGCGAGCTACGAGCTCGGGCACCCCGCGCGATGCACGCATGCGCAGCAGAGGGTGAAGTACCTAAGTGTCGGTGTTGTTGTTGTTGTCCCGGAGCACTCAGCGACCGACCGATCGAATGCCCGCAAACCGCCTCCCGGCTCCCTGCTGAGGGCATGTGGACCTCACTGACCAGCTCCTTTGCGGCGGCCGCGCTGGTGGTCGTGGCCCTCGCACTCCACCGCGTACGTTCCGCAGCCACTAAAGACCCGCGGTAGACAACCTCCCAGTCTCACCGACTGACCTCTCCGACAGATCATCCACACCCGCTTCGTCTCGCCTCTGCGCCACATCCCGGGGCCCTTCCTGGCCAGCATCACGGACAAGTGGCTGCTCTGGTACGACCTCGCGGGCCTGCGCACCCTGACCATCGACGCGCTGCACCGGCAGTATGGCCCCGCGGTGCGTGTCGCGCCCCACGAAGTCTCGTTCGCGGACGCGTCGGTGGTGCACCAGCTCTACGGGCCGCATACGGCGTTCATGAAAGGTGCGCCGCCGATCGCCGGCAGCAGAGTTGCGTGCCAACAGGAGCTGATCGCTGTGCTCTCCAGCGCCCGTCTACGAGAGCATGTCCATCCCGCCCCTCGGCATCTTCAGCTTGCGCGACAAGGCGGCGCATAGCCAGCGCCGGGGCCTGCTGAGCCATGCCTTCGCGCAGCAGAACATCGCGGACTGCACGCCGACGCTGGCACGGAAGGTGGACCTCCTGCTCGCGCTGTTCCGGCGGGAGGGTGTGGGAGAGGCGACGGACGTGTTGTTGAGGTTTCGCCTGTTTGCCTTGGATTGCGTTGGTGGGTTTGACTCCTGGTCGATGGTGCAGGTCGTGGCGGTGACAAAGGGCTGACGTTCGCGATGTAGGAGAGCTGTTCCTGGGGAAGTCCTTCGGGGCGCTCGAGTCCGGTCTTGCTCCTCGGTTCCTGCACGACATGGACCAGCACTTCTTGCTCGGTGGGGTGGGATGGAACTTCCCATGGGTGATGACCCTCTTGCGGCTCCTGCCGATCCCAGCTATAAGACTTTGGCTGGGATCCAGCGAGCGCATTGCGCAGGTGAGTCGGTGGTGCGTTCGGAGAGCCAGCCGTGCTGATCTCAGTCACAGTATGGGAATACCGCTTTTCGGGACTACGTCCAACGCTATGGGCGTGACTCCAAGCGTCGAGATCTGCTCACCAAGATTCTGGTCCCGGAAGGCCAGGAGGCCGTCTTGACGGACCGGGAGACTTACGTCGAGGTGGGCAACCTCGTCTTCGCCGGCACGGATACGACCAGCACAACGCTCACCTACATGTTCTGGTGTCTGGCTCGCTATCCTGCGTGGCAGGGCCGCATCCGCGAGGAGATGGGCGCCCTGCTCCGTGGGAGAGCACGGGGGCCGTACGACCAGAAGTCGATGATGGTTCATATGCCTGTCGTCGATGCGGTAATCAATGAGTCCCTGCGGATGTATCCCGCTGCGCCGGCCAGTCTGCCTCGTGTTACACCACTAGGAGGGTGGAGATGGCGCGAGTACGATATACCTGCTCAGGTAAGCCCTCACATTCCGCCCCATCATGCCAGTCCTGACAAGAGCCACGTAGACAATCGTCTCCATGCAATGCTACACCACCCACCGCAACGCCACAGCCTTCCCGGACCCGGACGCCTTCCTCCCGGAGCGCTGGCTGGCCGGCGAGCAGACGCCGGACGCTAAGGCCCTCTTCATGCCGTACTCTAAGGGCACCCGAGCGTGCCTTGGCAAGGGGCTCGCGCAGCTACAACTCAAGCTTGTCGTTCTGGCACTGGTCTCGCGCTATGAGGTGGGAGTTCCGCCCCAGACGACTGAGGCGAGCATGGCGATGCGCGATCACTTCCTCGTGCTGCCGCAGGCGGGGAAGTGCGACTTGATCTTCAGGCGAACCGCTGATGGGGACGTGGGACTGACATCCGTACGAGGGGTGAGGCGGCAGTAGGGCCAAAATGTATCTGGGCTGGACACATGGAGAGCGAGACCGGCGGGTTTCAATGCCACTGTACTAGGGATGTTCGGACCCTGACACCGTGTTAGGGACACAGGATTTTATACCCCCTCGACACAGGCGACACAGGGCAAAAACACCAGACACGGTGTCCGCGCTAGGCTGTGTCAGACCTCCAGGACACAGTGTCCGAACATCCCTACACTGTACGCACCCGTCATCGCGGCGACCTCGCCACCCGCCCATCTGCCTGCCGCAAGACATGATGGAACGCGAGGCAAGCATAGCAGGTACAAGATCTGATGTACCTGTCGCTTGAGCTCAGCCCCGCGGAGGCGCTCGCAGCGGGCCGCGATAAGGTCAGCTGTGGTGCTGGTCCGGGTGGACTGTAGGAGGTAGAGTACTTGGACCCCAAACTCCATCTTCACCTTCTATCTTAGGGTGGATCGCCCGCGGCACGTTGGTCTCCTGCCGGCCAATCAACATGCGCAGAGTCTGGTATCAATCGACTTCGACCACTCACGGATCCGGACGGGGCTGTGGGTGCGGCTCAGCCTTGCAGCCGACGAACCTGCCATGCTTTCTCGTCTTGATCTCGCGCATGCTCTCGGAGACGTGATCTTCTGAGAGACAGTGTTCGCGCAGGACTGGTGGCAAGCACGCGTGCCTCCTCCGCAGTGATTCGATTCCAGACCAACGAGCCGCTCGCCAGGCATCGACAGGCATCTCAAAGACGTCCATCCACACGATCAAGCCGGCCCGAGAAAGCTACATGTATCTCGCTACAACTCATCAGCTGCACGTAGCCTTGCTGATCAGGCTACCTAAGCATGGCACCCCGTTCTCGAGTACAGGACTTGACTCCCGGCTGATTGGTCAGTCTGGCCTGGGCAACGCATCTGAACAGTCGCTGCGTCGACGACCCCTACATGGGGCCAGAAAGTGCTATCTGCGGGCACCCAAGCTCGAACGGCTGCCAAATGGCGCCGCAGTGTCTTGCTGCAATGCGCATCCATCTGATATATCAGGTCTCTGTCGACGATCCCGTCTCGGACACGATCGAACCTTTCGGGACACACCACGACGATGGCGTACAATCGACTCCGGCGACATCACGGCAAGATGGAAAGCGGGCAGAGTGATGCGCATTGGAGGCCGCCCAAATCGATATGGTCACGCTGGAGAAGCTTCCTCTTCACGGTGAGCAAGCCGGTTGGGACCTGCTGACCAGAGGGATCCTAATGGAATTGCAGCCGTCTTCCCAAGACAAGATCGAAGTCGCACTAGCCTCCGAAGACAACACAGTCGTGGGCGCGGCACTATTGCTGTCCTGGTACGGCCGCGCCAAGTCCTCCTTGCAGGTCGGCGTCCTCAAAGACCGCCTTTGGCTGAACACGGCAGGCGGACACATATTGCTGCTGGTGGACGACGAGACCATCTCTACCGGCTTCGACAAGGTCTACGAAGAAATCGCGACCGACTCCTCGCCCGGTCTTCGGATATGCGCCTTATCGGCTCCGGATGCGGCCCTACCACGGGCCTTCAGCTTCCCGTACAAGGTGTACCTGACCGTGTCCGGTCACGCAGACGCCGCAAGCCAAGTCTTCCACGCCTTGACCAGCCGTCTCCTGGCGCAGCACTGGACCGTGGATCCGACGGAGCAGCAGGCAGTCTTGCGGCTCGCAGCCCAGCCGGAGCTCCCGCCCAAGCAATACAAGCCCGAGCTACCGTCCGCGGCCAAAGCGGGAGTGAGGCGCGACCACCACAGTCCAGAAGGCCTCCTGCGTCCGAGTTGGCTCCTCGATCTCCCCACGTGGCAAGAGTCATTCTATCTCGAATGGCAGTGGCTCGGTCACGTCCCGAAGTACCGCAACGACGTCGACATCTACGTCTGGGAGCCCTTCAAGCAGACGACGCCGCGGGACTACATCCGTCTCCTTGCACTCCGGCAGGACGTCGTAGTAGAACGACGCATCTTGGTGCTCGCCAGCTCCAAGATCCTCCTCCAGCGACTGGCCGAGGAGCCCGTCCGGCTCCGGAGGACGACGCCCTCAACACCCGGGACGGACGCGCAGCTGTTCAAGCTGTTCCTGGCGATCTATCGCATGATCCGAGAGGATACGATGGACTTCTTCGTGGGCATCACGGCGCAGATCGAACGCATCGTGGGTCAACTCTGAGGTGCCGTGGCAACGGCTCGCTGACAGACTCGATGTAGGGTACGCGCGGCCGCAGCAGCCCATCGGCGTGGAAGATTCAGCTGCTGTCGCACCTGCAGCAGTGCCAGCTCGACGTCGCGCAGCGGTGCGCCGACAGCGTGCGGACGCTCGACATGCTGCTGAGCTGCGCTGTGCTGCCGTGCTGCGAGGCCGACGCGGGCTTGTATGCCGTGTTGGCGCAGCTGGCGGACTGCGGCGCCGACATCGACTGCCTGGCGATGCACCTGCGCGAGAAGGCCGGCGAGGTGCCGGCGGTGAAGCAGGTCGTGCGGGAGCAAATGGAGCTGGCTAACGGTTATCGGAATACCGTAATTGCGGTGCTCGTGGCGCTCTACGTGCCCATCTCCTTCGTCTCGGTATGTGGATCGGAGACGCAGCACCAGGGCTCATTGTTTCTGACAAGCAGCAGTCCTTCTTCGGGATGAACATCTCCGCCGGCTCGACCTACAAGGTGGAGACCAACATGACAAGCTTTGCGTCTGCCACAACGACAACGACAACTTCAGCGTCTCCGTCCATCACGGCCAGAGGCCTCGACGACGTGGGCATCAGCAACGCGACCTACACGACCAACCAACCCGGTACCAAGACCTGGCCGCTGAGCTCTTTCTGGGCGAGCGCGTTCCCCCTGGCGTTCGCCACAATCATCGTCCCGCTGGTCGCCGGGCCCGCCTTCCGGACGACGGCCCAATTCGCGTCGCGGTATCGCGTCTGGTGGCGCGTCATCGTCATGTTCTTGACTCTGAGGTATGCGAATCGTTCTCCGATACATTTTTGGTGACATGGGGCTGACTACGAGCACCAGCATCATGCTCGGGCTCAACCTGATGGCGCTGAGTTCCGAGGAGGCCTACACTGCGGCGTACAATCAGTATCGCAAGAGCGGCTACCACGACGCCAAGAAGTACGACAGCAAGAGCCGCGATACGGACAACGCCTACTTCGCCGCCTTCATCATCAACTACCTCGAGCTGGGCCTCCTGTGCGTCCCCTGCCTCTGGCACTTCTGGGTCGCGGCGCGTCTGTGGCCCGCATGGCGACTCCTGGGCGCCTGGTTCGCGCTGCTCTGCCTGACTCTACTGCCTCTCCTACTCCACTACATGCTCTGGTTGTTCGACTTCGGCTTGCTCACCTTGCTGCCCTGGCTGGCGCTGTTCCTGCTCTGGGTCCTGAAGCCCAGCTACTTCTTCTCCGTCGCCGAGTACCGCCGACACCGGCGGCGGCGGGTGCAGGCGCGCGGCGCGAAGGGGACCTATGGCTACGCGGACCAGGGCATTCGAGACTAGGTATTCTTCATGCTGCTGCACGGAGGCCTTAGTGGGAATCGGTAGATAGTGGTCGAAACGATTGCACATATCAATGGACGGAACGGGTCCGCCCCGCCGCCTCTCGG